>JAPMUY010001972.1:0-19453 GCA_026901105.3 Galaxias olidus | reverse complement strand
TAAATAAAATAAATGGTCAAACTAAAAATTGTTAAATAGTGTATTTAATTATTGGAGAAGACAAACAAGCAACACTACCAGACTGAGACACACTGACAAAGAAAATAACTAACATAAAACAACTATATTACAAAAACACTAGAAAAAGAGCTGTCATATTTTTAGCGCCAAGATAAAAACGGGGACATTTCCGGGGACAGCTCCAGCTGGGGACAAGCCACCAAAAACGGGGACTGTCCCCGGAAAACGGGGACGTCTGGTCACCCTAATTATGATTGACTCACTTTGATGATTAAGTCCTCTAAAAGTGGTTGCAAAATACTACTTTACTGAAACGTGATGTATTGTATTTAGCCAAAAAATCTTGATATTGATGTAACCATTAATGTAATATATAACTTTAAGATGTAGCCTATTTATTTATTATCAGGTTGTCCTTGTTAACTTTTTGCACTTAGCAATTACATGCTGCATGGACACCCTTACACACTATACTAAACAAAATATGTTAGATACAAATAAATAAGTGAAATCACACCATACAGCCAAATAAATAAATGAATTATTATTATTAATAATAATAATAATAATAATAATAATAATAATAATTTTAATAATAATAGTAATAATAATAATAATAATATAATATTATTATTATTATTGTTATTATTATTATTATTATTAAATAACAATCACACTAGCTAAGCCTTGCAGAGTAGCAGTCACGTGAAAAGTGAACGAAAGATGTTGTGTCTTTTCAATTAGAAGAGATTACAACCCTAGATACAAAATACTGGCAATCGAAGGCCAAAGTTTCAGAAGAATAGGTTTTATTCGGCATAGAATAAGGCAGAGTGGGTCTGCAGGCATCAGCTGAATTGTACATTCACAGTTTGTCATTTTATACATATCATATTCAGGTCTAGACATCTCCACACCCTTGGTCACTCCCCAATTTTCCAAGTGACCACATTAGTTCTCAAACACCCCAGGACATCTCCTCACTGGGAACCTTTTAGTATCCCTCTAGTCTCTGATTTACAACAGGGCCCATCTTCAGTTTACCCTCGGCATCTGTCCTCACAATGTTCATCTTTTCTCAGGGTAACAAACAGTGTATCTACCATACTGGCTTTTACTGCTCTCAACTTCCTGCACTCATTCTCTGTTCTTCCTCCATTTGGTGATCTTAAGTGTCCTGGGGGCAATCAGTACATAGATTACCATCTAGACATGCATCTGCTCACATTGAATTCACCCCACTACTTTGTCTCCTCAAATTCTCTCTAATCCTCTAGTTACTTAAAACTAATAGTAAACTATGGTATGCTTACCTGCTAACCTTTAATATTGATTACAAATACTTTACTATAAAAAGGTATGTACTTTTAACACTACTTATACCTAATACCCCCCCCCCCCCTTTTGAGCTGTAAAGCTCCATAAAATCAAAGTAATTAGCATTCAAGCATACAGTATCAACATAAACAGTGAACTCCACAGAAAGAGTAAAAACACACCACTGCATCCTACTGTAATAGTGCATCACAGTTCAAAAATTCTACTGAATCAGTATGGTGATACAACTTAGTTCAAACCTTAAAAATACTATATAAGCATAATGTAATCAGACATTCTATATCAACCTTGGCTGGCTGGCTATGTAAACAGTTCGGTAGTAATATTCAATGTAATGCTTAATTATTTTTTTTACTTCCAAGCAGTTATATTTAATTTCCAAGTAAGCAACCTTTTCAGAACATCAGGGCTTGGTTGGTTACCCCAATTACAGTAGCGTCTGTTTCATACAGAGAACAAATCATATATTCCCTTACATTCAGACGTGTAATGTAGTCTGCTCAATCAGGCAGAGTTCAATGATGGGAGAAAGAACAATCACCTGACCTCTGGATGTGGAACTCAGATTTAAGCTTTGCGAAACAACTTACTAACGCAACTCATATTGTGCATGTCTCAATGTCAATGCATCCTTCATGACATATTACTTTTCACATACATTTACAATATCAGTAAACGCAACAGTGTCCACAAAATCCACATTGGGGTCATATAGTATTTCAGCGTTAAGAGTCCCAATTCACTCCATGAAACATGTCCTCTCATTAAAAGGTGTCATTGCTGTGAGTCATTGCTGTGCATCACAGCGTTGTTAAGAGTATCACACCCATGCAGGGTTCAGGTGCAATGCCCCATCCTCTCAAGATGATACACCCCTCCTGCCATAAACTAATGGGTACTAGAGATTGATTTCTCATTAACCACGACTTCAAAGTGGTCAATGTGAGGTAAATATCAGGTCAGATGTTTTACAGGCAGTCACACAAGACCAAGAACAAATATATTAATTTCCTTGGACTCAGAGTGCCGCTTGTCTTCTTTCTTTGTCCTCCGTTGACTCCCACTGGTTGGAGCCGGAACAAGTCCCCTTTATTACAGTTAATCTTCATAAAGCTATGCAATAATCTGATTAATTTGTAAAGGAAACGAGATTTAGCGTGTACTCAGCCTCAAATGTCCATTTTGCTGAATATCCAAAGACTTAGCTGAAAATCTCCCTGCAATATATATCCCTGCAGTGCAATGCTTGTTGTCATTGTCCTGTCCATGCATTGTAAGGGACAATCAAAAAGTCAAGCCCAAACAATGATTAAACAAAGTTAAAACAAAATCCCAAAACAGGAACTAATATTTCATTACAGTCCAAATATCAAAGTTTAAAACCTCCAGTGTATTGTGTACATTCTATGTGTAAGTATTAAATGTAATATTTTGTCAGTTCATCATTTTCCCCATTTAAATTTTTTTTTTATTCATCATCATCGTCATCCGCTTTGTCCGGGGTCGGGTCGCGGAGGTAGCAGTTCAAGCAGGGCATCCCAAACTTCCCTTTCCCGGGCCACATTAACCAGCTCTGACTGGGGGATTCCAAGGCGTTCCCAGGCCAGTGTGGAGATATAATCCCTCCACCTGGTCGTGGGTCTGCCCCGCGGCCTCCGCCCAGCTGGACGTGCCTGGAACACCTCCCTAGGGAGGCGGCCAGGTGGCATCCTTACTAGATGCCCGAACCACCTCAACTGGCTCCTTTCTACGCAAAGAAGCAGCGGCTCTACTCCGAGTCCCTCACGAATGGCTGAACTTCTCACCCTATCCCTAAGGGAGATGCCAGCCACCCTTCGGAGGAAACTCATTTCCGCCGCTTGTATCCGCGATTTCGTTCTTTCGGTCATGACCCACCCTTCATGACCATAGGTGAGAGTAGGAACAAAGATAGACCGGTAGATTGAGAGCTTTGCCTTCTGGCTCAGCTCTCTTCGTCACAACGGTGCGATAGAGCGACTGCAACACCGCACCCGCTGCTCCAATTCTCCGGCCCATCTCTCGTTCCATTTTACCCTCACTCGAGAACAAGACCCCAAGATACTTGAACTCCTTCACTTGGGGTAAAGACTCATTCCCTACCTGGAGTAGACAATCCATTCGTTTCCTGCTGAGAACCATGGCCTCAGATTTGGAGGTGCGGTGTTGAATGTGAATTTTTTTATTATCATTTTCAATAGTTTATCATTCTTAATAATCCCCCCCCCCTCTTTTCCCGATTTGTGTTGCATTTACAAAGCGGAAAACAACAAAGGGCATAAAACCGAATGTAAACCCAATCAGCAATAATTTAGTCAAATTCAAAAGAACGATATAGTATGTTAAATTTAGACATCACATCACTTGCTGCGTGACTGATAGATAAGTGTATACTACAGAGTCAAACAAACATCAAAATCCATTCTCAGGGGGTTGATCAAGTCCCTTGAGTCCGGTCAATCTTCTAAAATCAGGAAAGACAAAAAGATACAAATGAAAATCAACATTGAGCAATCATAAAATAACTGAAACCCAAAACAAAAGATGTCAAAAACATAAAATATTGTCAGTGGTCCTTAGGACGTCCATCCATCCATCCATTAACTTTACCGCTTATCCTGTACAGGGTCACGGGGGGGGGGGGGGGGGCTGGAGCCTATCCCAGCGGACACAGGGCGAGAGGCGGGGTACACCCTGGACAGGTCGCCAGTCTATCACAGGGCTCCTTAGGACGTAATGTCATCAATATAGTACCTTCTCCAAAAGTAAATTACTCCTACTCCAAATGTATAAAAAAATATCTTTAAAATGTGTAAAATACAACAATACATTTTTATACCCTCGATAAATTATAATTTAAAAGTCAAAGTAAACAATGACTTAAAATTATTTTTAAACCTGGCGGTTTATGTATCAACACTTAACAATCTAATTTTGGTCCTATCAAGAGTTTGTGAAATCAATCAATTACCATTGTACGTATGGTAACCTACACCGAAGTTATTTCAACCTCCTTATCATGCTGCCGTGTTTGAATTCTAGAATATAATTACTCTTTAATAAGGCAAAACATGAATCTACTCCTCAAAATGTAAACTGAAAACCCTTTCAGATTAAAACAGCCTTTCTCAAATCTAACAGTTTTAAACACCTATGTACTCAACCATAAGACAAACATTACACAAATTGATTTCGAAAAAACAAATGATTATAAAAATGCTACCAGCAGTCTTTCTGTCTTAAAGACAAAATATAAGTCTCTGGCCGTTGTTAATGTAATGGAAAACATACCACTCACTGGCCACTTTATTAGGTACACCAGGGCTGTATTGTCCTCTAAAATAGTGGTCCGGACACTTTTTGCCGAAACATGATAGGCTATAACTTAATGAAATCAATTTGCATCGGAGCTACAGTGCTGCGGCCTTATAGGCTACTTTGTTTAAGTTCAGAACAATATTTCATTATTTTATCATATAGTAGGCCTATATATTAAAATCATTAATTAACCTATATTTCATGGGATTTTAATCTGAAAACGAAACAGGGTTCACATTCACAAGCTGTCAAAATGTGTTCGTCGTGGTCTATTTAAGCAGGTTTAATTATGTGATTTATAATTTCTGTAAAATTGCCGTAATCTCTGTAAGACATACAGTGCCTTGCAAAAGTATTCACCCCCCTTGGCTTGTTACTTATTTTGTTACATTACAACCTGTAATTTAAATGTTTTTTTAATCAGAATTTTATGTGATGGATCTGCACAAAATAGTCTAAGTTGGTGAAGTGAAATGAGAAAAAAATATGCATAAAAAATTATTTTTAAAAATACAAATCTGGAAATTGGCATGTGCATATGTATTCACCCCCTTTGCTATGAAGCCCCTCAAAAGTTCTGGTGCAACCAATTACCTTCAGAAGTAACATAATTAGTGAAATGAAGTCCACCTGTGTGTAATCTAAGTGTCACATGATCTGTCAGTATAAACACACCTCTTCTGAAAGGTCCCAGAGGCTGCAACACCACTAAGCAAGAGGCATCACACCATGAAGACCAAGGAGCTCTCCAAACAAGTCAGGGACAAAGTTGTTGAGAAGTACTAGTCAGGGTTGGGTTATGAAAAAATATCCAAATCTTTGATGATCCCCCGGAGCACCATCAAATCCATCATCTTCAAATGGAAAGAACATGGTACCACAACAAACCTGCCAAGAGAGGGCCACACACCAAAACTCACAGACCGGGCAGGGCATTAATCAGAGAGGCAGCACAGAGACCAAAGGTAACCCTAAAGGAGCTGCAGAGTTCCACAGCAGAGACTGGTGTATCTGCGCATGGGACCACAATAGGCCGTACACTCCATAGAGCTGGGCTTTATGGAAGAGTGGCCAGAAAAAAGCCATTACTTAGTGTTAAAAATAAGATGGCACGTTTTGAGTTTGCCAAAAGGCATGTGGGCGACTCCCCAAATGTATGGAGGAAGGTGCTCTGGTCAGATGAGACTATTACTTTTCGGCCACCAAGGAAAACGCTATGTATGGCGCAAACCCAACACATCCCATCACCCCAAGAACACCATCCCCACAGTGAAACATGGTGGTGGCAGCATCATGCAGTGGGGATGTTTTTCAGCAGCAGGGACTGGGAAACTGATTCAAGTCGAGGGAAAGATGGATGGTGCTAAATACAGGGATATTCTTGAGCAAAACCTGTTTCAGTCTGCCTGTGATTTGAGACTGGGACGGAGGTTCACCTTCCAGCAGGACAATGACCCGAAGCATACTGCTAAAACGACACTCGAGTGGTTTAAGGGGAAACATTTAAATGTGTTGGAATGGCCTAGTCAAAGCCCAGATCTCAATCCAATTGAGAATCTGTGGTCAGTCTTGAAGATTGCTGTTCACAAGCGGAAACCATCCAACATGAAAGAGCTGGAGCAGTTTTGCCTTGAGGAATGGGCAAAAATCCCAGTGGCAAGATGTGGCAAGCTCATAGAGACTTATCCAAAGCGACTTGCAGCTGTAATTGCCGTAAAAGGTGGCTCTACAAAGTACTGACTTTAGGGGGGTGAATAGTTATGCACGCTGAAGTTTTCTGTTATTTTGTTCTATTTGTTTGCTTCACAATAAAAAAATAAATCACATCTTCAAAGTTGTAGGCATGTTCTGTGGATAAAATGATGCAAACCTTCAAACAATCCGTTCTAATTCCAGGTTGTGAGGCAACAAAACGTGAAAAATGCCAAGGGGGGTGAATACTTTTGCAAGGCACTGTAAATAAATAGAATATTTAAGGTTTAAAAGTGAAGGCTTTAAAAAGTTTTACTTTCAAATGCTGTCATGAGCGGCCAGTTTAGTGCTGCGGCTCCAAGTGACTAACAACGTTAGGATAACCGTCACATAGGGCCTTTCTTACCCTATGAAAATGAGATTTTTAAAACCTAGTACACATGCAAGTTATCCTCATTTGACGCCAGTAAACTGAGACACCACTCTTCTTCTATGCGGTTAACTTACTGGTAGCTTGCACTATGGGGCATTAGCCTACTGCATTCCATCAACTACTGCACCGGAGTGTGTAATGTCATGACATCTAAATTCAATTAAATAATCTGTTTTGAGACCTTTATATAATACAGTGTATGTTTGAGACACAATCAAAAGTCAAGTCATCTGTTGCTGCACTCAATATTAAGTTGTTTTTATTTTTTGCAAATTCAATCTAATGTTTTATTACTTCAATTAGTAATTTGAGTGAACGTAAATCACATCACACGGCTTCTTTCCTTGTGACAATTGATGAACTCGTTGAGTATGGACTCAATGTTAACCATGTCAACAAGATTCTTATGTCCATGCATTAGCAAGAGGCAGTTTAGTCGGTCTTGACCCATGCAGGATCGAATACTACTCTTCACTCTAGCCATCGAACTGAAAGACCGCTCACTGGCAGCGTTGGTAGCGGGCGTAACCAGGAGTAGGGTGGCTAGTTTGGTCAACTCTGGATACAGCGATCTGAGACGACTTTTTTGAAGCCATTGTATGAATTCCAAAATGTTTTCATACACTTGACTTGACTTCCCCAGCATTTCCAGTTCCATGGTGAGCTGGTCGTAATCCAAATCATCCCCATAGATGGACTTTATGTGTGCAAGATGTTGCTGGTAGTCTTGCTCAGCTGAGCCCTTCAGAACTAGTTCCTCCAGGGCGATATGGGCAGCCATACCTTTTTGATTAAAGCGATCCGCTATGCAGGTGTGTGAGAGATCAATAACATTGTAAAACAGTTGCCTATAATGGCTATCCAAGTCATTATGTTATGTTATGTCATGGATAAGCAGCGGTGACATTATGGTAATCTAGCCTGATTGGAGTTTTATGCTTCCTGGGTAACACAGGAGCAGCAATACCTGCAATGAATAAACAAATTAGGGTTGAACATCTGAAACAATCTATTACTTATATTTTTGCAAAGTACAAAAGTAAGTATGATTTTTGGGTAACAAACTGATCACCGCCCGGAATAATTACCTAGTTCCTTGGCTCTGACATCAACACAGTTGTTCAATTGCTATGCCTCCTCCTCAATTCTCATCTTCTGCAACACCTGGACAACGGAGAGTGCCAGTGACCTTGAATCAGCAGATGTGAGGTGTGAGGTTTGCAGGGAGCTGCTAAAGATTCTCCCACCAAGGATGAGGCCTCTTAAAAAATAAGACAAGTTATAACTGCCAGATCACATCCAAGCAATATTTTAAAAAACACAGTGAATACAGAGCCAAAGATTTAGTGAATGTTTTACAACGGAATAGTAGGACCCGGGTTCTCTGTGTGGAGCGCTTCAGACGTTTACATTTTTGACATATACATTGATGCCAATACTTACCGTAGAGAAAGTTGTAGTCATTAAGCTTGGAAAGGATACCAATTAACTTGGCCCTAGCATCACTATCTTTATGCTCGCCTGCTAACTCGGTACACAGCTCCATGAGCTGGGGGTAGTTGTCTAAAATACTTTTTAGAGATCCTGCCTTCACCGTCCATCTTTGATAAAAAATAATTGATGCTTAGTGGTCAAAAAGACAATTCAATTTAATTTAATTTTATATTTCACCATATCATAAAGTTATCTCATGGCACTTTCAATGGAGCAGGTCTACACCCACTCTATATCTACAGAGGCCCAAACAGTTCCCACCATGAGCAAGCGCTAGGCGACTGTAGCAAGGAAAAAGGAGAAAAGAGAGCAAAAGAAGAGAGAGTGTACACTAGCACAGTACAATACTAATGGGTGTATCAAAGCATTAGTACTTATAAAAAGAGCTAAAGATGTAGCATAGGTAGCTGACAAGCAGGAACACGGGGCCAGCAACCATATACATATGGCCTGTAACCATAGATCCTCATTCTACAGCTTGGGGGCCGGAGTAGGCACACCTATACCTTTACAAAGCAAACAAAAATAGTATTTACACAAACCTTGTATGGGAAAACTTTTCAGTCAACCAGGTGAATATATCATGATGATGTGTGAACATACCTTCAATGTGTGACACGAAAAATGCCGGTTCTGTAGCTGATGGCTGAATCACTGGTTCTGGTACTACAGTATTTGCCGGCAGAACTTCAACTTGATCCGTTTCAGAACTACATGGAGCTGTGTTGTTTCCACTGACACTAGGACTACAAAAAATTACGTACATATAATAAGTTAAAAATAGCTCAACTTGAAGCGGATCCGCTTCGCGAGGGTCTGCTTTAGCTAACAAGCTAAGATCCTACGTTACAAAAACAAATTGGTTTCTCCTAAACAAGCAAACATTCTCTTCATTTTGTAGATCTGATTGCAATGTTGGTTTCCGAATAATGTCAGCATTCATCATTATGCCCATTTATAATTCACATAGGCCTATCACATTTTATCAAGATTAAACCGCCTAGTGACGTAAAGTTATAATCTTATATGTGTCATAATGTTATGGTTAGGTTAATATTTTTGTATCATACACCCCATTTGAACTAACTGAGTAGGCTAATGTTGTCAGCATTTGTTTAAATATCCATAACATATTCATCACATTTTTTTTTTTTGTACGTTATGTATGGTTGAAAAAAGATTAACGTCATTTAACCAAAAAGCAGCTCGCTCCAGGGGTGAGGGCGATTTGACAGGCGGGCATTCAGATCAAATATTAAATGTTGCGGCAAATCTTAAAGCACAGCACAAAATCTGAAAGTAAAGCATACTCTTTACTTATAATATGGTTTCTGGAATTGAGTTTAAAAGACAACCCAGCATTTTTAAGAGTGTGTGTAATGTTAGTCTGGTTTCAGCTTCAGTGTCAGGATTTTACCCCGCTAAAATCTTCTCATCCCAATGTCATGTCAAGTCTACTAAACTCAGGAGTCAGGATCCTGGTGATTACTACTAGTCAGTGATAACTGATTGACTGTAGCTTTAAGTCGTATGCACAGCATAACCTACCTGAAGAAACTATTTATTTTCCGACATGATTTGCTGGGGTTGCTGGTTAATTTAGCTCTCTTCATTATAGCAGATTCAGCACAGAGAAAGATGATTTTTTGAATCTTTGCGCTCATGTCATGCTGTCAGAGATGCAGCTCTGATGTCGCATGTTACCTCGCGAGACTCGAAATAACCCATTGCAGCATATATATAGTACGGTCTATGATAGCAACGCTAGTAACGGCCATAACGGCCGACAGAATTTTTAATGGTCCAACTACAGAAAAAAAAAAAAAAAAAGGGGTGGGGGGGTGGGACAAATCCGGAGCGTCCGTATAGGACAATAGGGCCCTGAGGTACACCTTGCTAGTACCGGGTTGGACCCCCTTTTGCCTTCAGAACTGCCTGAATTCTTCGTGCCATAGACTCAACAAGGTGCTGGAAACATTCCTCAGAGATTTTGGTCCATATTGACATGATAGCGTCACTCAGTTGCTGCAAATTTGTCGGCTGCATATCTATGATGCGAATCTCTCTTTCCACCACATCCCAAAGGTGCTCTATTGGATTGAGATCTGGTGACTGTGGAGGCCATTTGAGTCCAATTAACTCATTGTCATGTTCAAGAAACCAGTTTGAGATGATTTGAGCTTTGTGACATGGCCTGTTATCCTGCTGGAACTAGCTATCAGAAGACGGGTACACTGTGGTCATAAAGGGATGGACATGGTCAGCAACAATCCTCAGGTAGGCTGTGGCGTTTAAACAATGTTCAATTGGTTCTAACGGGCCCAAAGTATGCCAAATAAATATTCCCCACACCATTACACCACCACCACCACCAGCCTGAACCGTTGATAAAAGGCAGGATGGATCCATGCCTTCATGTTGTTTACGCCGAATTCTGACCCTACTGTCCGAATGTCGCAGCAGAAATCAAGGCTCATCAGACCAGGTAACATTTTTCCAATCTTCTAATGTCCAATTTTGGTGAGCCTGTACGAATTGTAGCCTCAGTTTCCTGTTCTTAGCTGACAGGCGTGGCACCCGGTGTGGTCTTCTGCTGCTGTGGCCCATCTGCTTCAAGGTTCGACGTGTTGTGCGGTCAGAGATGGTCTTCTGCATACCTTGGTTTTAACGAGTGCTCCTTTCTATCATCTTGAACCAGTCTGGCCAGACTCCTCTGATCTCTGGCATCAACAAGGCATTTTCGCCCAGAGAACTGCCACTTACTGGATATTTTCTCTATTTCGGACCATTCTCTGTAAACCCTAGAGATGGTTGTGCGTGAAAATCCCAGTAGATCAACAGTTTCGGAAATACTCAGACCTGCCCGTCTGGCACCAACAACCACGCCACGTTCAAAATCACTTAAATCCCCTGTCTTCCCCATTCTGATGCTCTGTTTGCACTTCATCAGGTCGTATTGACCATGTCTACATGCCTAAATGCATTGAGTTGCTGCCATGTGATTGGCTGATTAGATATTTGCGTTAATGAGCAGTTGAACAGGTGTACCTAATAAAGTGGCCAGTGAGTGTATAGCATACCTAGAGCTCATTCACCATGCATCCATCACACAAACAGACATTTAACGCACAGAGATTTTGACAAACACACAAAGACATAGATCCAGCACATTTAACGTTGACAAACACAAAAACATTGAATGGTATGATAATATTGATCTATATAGTTTGAACAATCAGTTTATGGGGCGCCAAGTGTAAAAAAAAAGGTTAACATTTTTATGTGCATTTTTTCCCAGATTTAATTTACGTCTAGTCTTTTTTTTCCGGATTTAATTTAAATCTTGTATTTTTTTCCTCAGATTTATAAATGTCTGAAGAACAT
Source organism: Galaxias olidus (assembly GCA_026901105.3). Lineage (NCBI taxonomy): Eukaryota > Metazoa > Chordata > Actinopteri > Galaxiiformes > Galaxiidae > Galaxias > Galaxias olidus. The sequence continues at coordinate 7,755 of JAPMUY010001972.1, read as the reverse complement.
TTAAATAAATGTTTAAAATTATAGTTTCAGGTATACTTTGTAAATCATAAAACATTTAGCCGCTTATCTACATTTAAATCTAACTTGTGAAATAAATCGGAGAAAAAAAGCTTTCTTTTTTTACACTTGGCGATTGGAGATTTAGCTAAATATAAATATATAGTTTTAATTTTTTTTCTTTGAAAATAAATATTTATTTTGAAAATATATACATAAATTGGTAGCTAAATGTGTGAAATTCATGCAAATTAGCACTGACGTCTCTGTCTTCTACGTAATCACTCTTCGACTTCAGAGGTGAAGGTCAAGTAAAGAACTTGATCCCATTGCGCATCAACATTCTGGTTCAACATTTTCGAGAATATGGCGGAGTTACAAGGAGTGACTGAGCGCGCTGTTTGTGCAGCTTTACAGGCTCAGACCGCCAGCAACTCCCGACCACAAGGACCTCAACCGGAGGGACGTGGAGGGCTTTCAGTCCCATCGTGTTCGGTAAGGGTAAGAAAATGGCCACAGCTACTGTTGTGAATTGTGTCTATTCGCAAAACCTTACCTGTTGCTCTAAGGTCTATGCAAACATTCTACCTTGAATCAGTGACCTACCAATAAACTTAAGAAATGTGGCTGAATAGATGACAACAGAATATATGTATGAAATAATATTTTATTAATCTGATTAGTGAAGACTAATAAATCGATGCTTTGCCATTTCACCACAGTTAGAACAGACCTAGGCTAACATATCAGCTGTTAAACGCTCGTTTGTAGGCTACAGCCTTTCATTACTGTTGCCAAGATCTTCTCTCCAAAAACATTACTTTGGGAAAGGCTAAAAGTTAACACACACCTTGAGTCCATGTCTCTAAAATCTAGGGAGAAAGCTAGAAGTGTCATCATTGACTCAGACCTAAAGTTCAATAAACACATTATCTTGATAATATGAGCATGTTATCAGCTCAGAAACATAGCAAGACTCAGAGGACTCTTGTCCCAACAATACTTAATAATGCATACATACGATACATACCATTAATTGCAAAATAAACCCAATATAATACATTTTTCTAAACTTCTTTTCAGGTTGAACGTCTTGGAAGACCCAAACAATGTGTGCCAAAAGAAGACAGAAGAATCTCTACAAGCTAATGAAAGAGTACGAGATCACTGGAGCAAAAATGTTCAGCCCTAACAAATGAGGAACTGGACAATGCTGTCTGTGAGCTAAAAGCTGACCATCCAAATTTAGGGGAGGTAATGCTTAATGGCCATCTGCGCTCCAGAGGCATTGTAGTCCAGAGGAAAAAGCTTAGAGAGTCTTTAAAAAGAGTGGACTCCCATTGCATTGAGTCACAAACTGACCTTGTGGTTCACGGTGGCATGGATGGATTTTCTCGGATGGTTGTCTTTTTGCATTGCTCAAATGACAACAGATCAGAGACTGTATTGCACCATTTCTCACAGGCAGTGAATGCATTTGGCAGACCACTTTATATGAGGACAGATCACGAAGGAGAGAATGTGCAGGTTTGGGAGGAGATGTGGGAGAACAGAGGTGAAGGTTCGGTCTTCACAGGAAGTTCCGTACACAATCAGCATATTGAACGCTTCAACAGGGACTTAAAAAGATATTGCAGCCACGTCTATGCTCCGCTGTTCTATGATGTAGGCCTACTTTCTCGTACAGGGATTAAAAACATTTTGAATGGAGATTTTCCATTGACCGCGAGATTTAGTCTAGAACTAGACCTAATCCCTGTGCGGGAAACCGGGCCTTAGAGTCCACTCATGGGTTGGACTTAGACAATCCAACTGACATATTCAGCCTCCACTATGTTTACCTTCCTAGAATCAACAGGACACTAAACGAATTCAGAGCTGCATATAACAACCACTCTGTTTCTTCCGAAGGAAACCGAACACCACTGCAGATGTTTGTGATGGAGCGACATCTGTTACACACTCACAACCCAAACACTGAGGATGAAGATAGAGCCGGTCCCTCCCAGCCAACCGGTCCTCCTATACATGCATTTTGTCCGCTGAATGAACTTGATTTTCAAGAACTCTCAGAATTGATTGACCCCCTTTCAAATGACCACAGTCACGGAAAGACTCTTTTCAGAGTGTCCAGGAGTTAATTTACCACAAACTGTCTCATTTGAGGTAGCTTATTTAGGATGAGTCCGTAATAGGCAAACGGAATACAGATAGCCACAACAATTAACACTATTACCATTATTATGTAGGTACCTGTTGTCTTACCTTCTTCTTTTACTAGCTAACATTAGCTGGTTCAGTAGAAATTGTGATAAACCGTTCAACAGTTTTCTCTGTCGTAAACACAAAGCACTGACTCATTACATATTATAATGTGGAATTGAAGGACCACGCCCCAATGGTAATATGCCACTGGCAAGTCAGTAGAAAACGACCAGTGGTTGCATGTAGGTCGGTTTCCAAGCGGCATGCCGCGGACATGCCACCACATGGTCGATGGTCGCTCTTGAACCCCCGGCGTATCTCCAGAAATGAGTAGTTCACCCCCCGACTGGGTCAAAGTCGTTCCTTCAATTTTCACGTGACAGCCACAGGCTCAGTATAGGTAGTTCACCCGTGAGCTGGGTCTTCTGGTCTGAGTCGTTCGTTCACTGGTCATGTGATAGCTGCATATGCACGAGAGATCAGGAAACATAAATTAGTAGTTCACCCATTGGGTATGAGTCTTTCGTTCACTTGTAACGTGACTGCTTAAGGGTGCAGTATGTAGTTCTAGAGAATGGGGGAAAAATGGCAAGAATTTGAATCACAACGCTTAAAAGGCCAACCTCCTGAGTCTTTGGTCCCTCCTATCCCTCTCAATTGCCCATCCCGCACATGCCTGTGCGCGCTCTGACTTGACTTCATGAGCCTGAGCAATGCAGTGTTTCATGAATCATGTGTAAGTTGTGCATTTTTGGTTTTCACCACCAATGCATAAAGTGATGTCTGATTCCGAGGTGAGAAACAAAATAATCCCGAACGTCTGATTGTAAACGCTCTAAAACTGAGTGGTTCACAGCAAAGCAAAGAGCACAGACACAAGTAACCGTTTCCATAGTAACGACATACAGCTAGCTAACGTTAACAAAAACAATTTCATAATTTTATTCCCCTATTAGTATGACCTAGTGCATGACAATCGTTTTTATTTAGCTGCGATTGGCACCGTAGCTACTATACGTTGCCGAGCATATCAAACATATGCTTGTAAACGAATAATGCTTTTTTGACATGAATTTGGCACGATACTTTCTAACGTTCTAAAACTGCTCTTCGCGATTTGACAAGCCAAGTCTTTTGCCACGACATGCAACGACTTCAGCCGCCTTGCAACTAGTTCACACCGCTGCTACTTTTGTGTGCGACGCGAATTGTAACAAGCTTGTTTGGAGGGTGACACTGTAAGCAGGAGGACCTAGGAGTGTGCACGCGAGGTGATTGACAGGCAGGTAGCCCTTACTCCTTGCCATAACTCTCCTGATTGGTCGGGGATAGGCGGGCATCCCTAGATTTTTTAAAAGCTGAATACAGGGCCCAGGGTGCTCATATATAGCGCACCTTCTCTCTTGAGCATTTGGTTTAATAATATCCTCCAGGAGGTATGTAATAAACGTAAAAAAACATAAAAAATGTAATTTATTGCTAGAAATTAATATCCTGCACCTTTAAAGCTTAAATTGTGATTATGTTCATAAGTGATCGTTATTGATTTTTTGATTATTACATGCAAGTTTAAATGTATTAATCCCCCGTCCATCCAATTGGACGGTCCAATGAACAAAATGAACAAAGACTTGAAAAAAGAGTAGTTCGTTTACTGAACGAGATAAGAACCAAGTCACTAAAATGATCCGATCTTCCCATCACTACGATGTAATGATTTGCTGGCAAACATTGTTGGCCTATTTCTAAGATAACGTTTGCAAAAATGATTTCATAATTGTACATCCCTTTTAGCATGATTTCATATGCTATATATTAGCATGACATAACCCAGCAAACATGCCCCCGTTGGCCCACTGTGGGTTTACTGTGGGCAGTGTGGGACTGGGCTTGCCCACGTAAAACCCACACTGGCCCTGTGTGGGCTAGCCCAAACTGGGCCCACATTACCTTTTCAGAATGCGGCTTGCTGTGGGCTTACTGAGGGCAGCGGGGGCTTGGGCAAAAACTCATTGGCCCAGTGCGGGCTAGACCACACTGGGCCCACACTACCTTTCAGAATGCCACTCACTGTGGGCTGGCAGCGGGGACTGAGGGCTAGAAAATTTAAATCTCCAAAGGTAGTTCATTCGCTGACCGTTAATTTATTCAAACTTTTCTTTGGAGCAGGAATCGGAAAAAGGTAAGCTATATTTAGTAGATATTATAACTAGTTATACAGTTAACGGTTAATGCTAACTATTCTTACACAAGCCAATGTATATTTTAGTTATGTATGTAGTTTAGCAAAGTAAACGCAAAACCTGATCTTTGTCTGCCTGACTGAGACGAACAAGATAGCTGATGGCGCTTGGCTTGCTGTTAGCTAACTTGCTAACGTTACTATAAGTGAACTTTACCACTGGTTAACATTTTCATTCATCGCTTTAGTTGAGCCATCTCTGTGAGACAAACTCTTAACGTTAACTAAATATGCTAATGTTTGACTGATGTTGCGTCGATCAGTGCTTTTTTTGTGTTTGCTAACGCTCTCTATTTTTATTTATCTAGACAAGAGGCACACTGATGCGATCAGTTAAATTGCTGATGGCTCTCATACTGGGTGTGCACTAGGTAAGGAACGTTATGTGTTGTGTTTAACCTTTAAAGATAAAGCTTAGATGGTGTCAACTGTTAAAATGTAGCTTCAATTTTGACTTGATTAAAAAGCATTCTGTTGGTGTTATCGAAAAGGTATGTCATGGTGACCTGTGTAAAACTATCTGCATTGGTTAACATCACGTCTCGTTTGTTGTCTATTATTGCACAGGTCTTTCATATTTTCTTTTCTGGTTCGGATTGTTTCCCGAATTACTGTCATACATGACATTCGGGTGTTTCTGGCAATCCTCAAGCCAAGGTAAGGTTTCTACAAAGCTGGCATCTGCTATACAAATCATTTTGATCCCTCAGCAAATCATAACAATTGTGTTAATAGTTATTTTAGATTAAAGTTTATTGTTAATATGAAAGGGTAACTCATTTGAAAATATAAGATAAATCAAAACATTTTTAAATCTGTCTTTAAGGCAAGTATTTCGTCCCGGAAGTTGGATAATTGAGGAACAAGTTCCTTAAGATGTTCAACAATGCAGTCTTTGCAGTGATCATTGCTGCCCTGGTAAGTGTTTTTGCAGATGTTATAAAAAAATAACTAAGACACCCCCCGCCCCCACCATCACCCCCACCCCCACCCCCTAACAGCTTTACCTTGATGTAAAGGGTCATGGATTAAAATAGTTCTGCAATATTTGATATTTTGTTGTTTCATATCAAAGGTCTATATGCTGTCTTGACATATTCGTCTGTCAGACATTGTAAAACCATCTAGAATAATATTACAAGGGCATAACATTAGTGTGTCTGCCATTGACCCAAGACCTAAAAATAAAATAACTTGTTTAATGAACAGGCCCTAATCAATGTTTGTCCTTTCTTCTAGAGTTGACCCCAATCTTCCCCACTGGATCTTCAGTTTAAACATGAAGGCAGATGTGAGGGATACTGAAATGTTAAGGTTAAACCATTTAGTTACATGTATTATATGCTGTGTATTAAACCATTTAGTTACATGTATTATATGCTGTGTATTAGACCACTTAATTACATATATTGTGTGCTGTGTATTAAAAGGACAATCCTACACATTATAATCTGTTCAAGGTGTCTGTCAATGGTCATTGTTACTATCTCTGTAGACTCTCTCCCCCTCCCTTACTGCGCACTCGGGACTGGTCCCATCTGGAGTGCCTAGAGGCTTAGGACTGAGCCTGCGCACCAAAAAGGGAGGGTCAAAAGTCTAAACCAATGACATCTCTCCATCCAGTTGTCTTATCTTGGATTGTACCACTGTATAAAAGGAGGGCACACCCCTCCCAGGTGGTAGCATTCGGTATACTGGGACGGTGTGTGTGTGCCACCCGATGATATCTTCTGATATCATCGTATTTTGTCATCATTTGAGATCATTATATTCTGGACATTATTATTCTGTATTGATTGCTTTATTGATTAAAGTTTGCTATTACTTATACCTCTAGTCCTGTCGTCTCTCAGAACTGCGGGACACGACAGAAACCATAGATGAAAGATTCCCAACATCATCCTACCAGATGTTCCAAAGTACTCACACACATAATATTCCTCGTATTTTGTTTTTACTTTGTCTGGCTAAGCATATCAGATTTTATTGTATTGATATTAATCATTGATTGACATAGTGCTTTTTATTGTTCCCTCCTCTACTTGTCTATTTTGTATTTAAATAATTTATCTTAAGATCGTTTCATGAAAATCATTTGTAGTCAGGCCAAGTCTTGGTGAGAAACACTCCAAGCTCAGGTGAAATCGAGAACTAATTCGTTGCTATGGCGACGCAGTAAGGATAAGACGCTGGCGTCGTTTGTTTGCCGCTTCTCCTCGGCATTTTTGTCAGATTTATTGTAATTCAGTTTTGTTTTGTTTACGTCTGTGCTGGTTGTGTTTTTTTGTGTTTTGTGTTCAGCTGTGAAGGTTTTGTTTGTCCCTCTATTTTAAAGCTAAGGGCCTTATCACCGGTAAGCCGGTGTTGTTGGCAAGGTATTGTTTTTGTGGTTGCTAGGCTAGCAGGCTAGTTAGCTAACAGGACTTCTCTACTGTACGACGCCGGTCTTGCACCGGACTGGCATGGCACCGGAGTGCCTATTCTCTCAGCTGCTGCTAGTGGCTACAACACTGAACTGCAGCGAATTTTGGATTTCTTCGCCGGCCCAGCTGCATCTGCAGAGTTTCCTGACGATTGTTGTTCTCTTGGTCGGAGCGCTCCATCCCCTCTGTCATGACGAGAAAGTGCATTTGCAGCCGACGCAGTTCCTAACGTCTCTGCGGTGACCGAGCGTTCGGTACTGCAGGGCCTTCTGTGGTTTGCCCTCCCAGACCATCTGAGGAAGCTTCAGACTCTATCCACTTTTAAATCAGGCCTAAAAACCTTTCTATTTGAGATTGCCTTCTGCTTAATTGTTTTGTGTTGTACAACATTTGAAAAGCTGACATAATTAATGTGTTTGTTGTTAAATACCCTTTACCTTTGTAATCTTGTGATGTTCATAGATGTCCTCTGCCTCAATTCCCATGTCTCTGTCCTATGTTTATTGCATCCTGAATTGTATATTGTGCTGTTTTTATTATATATGTATTGTACGGTGACCTTGGGTGTTTAGAAAGTGTAATGGATAATTTCAATCTATGACAGAAAATAACCAATTATTGAGAGGGAGAAACCATGAAAAGATCAAGTACAATTTTATTGATGAAAGATCAAGTACAATTTTATTGATGACTACAGAGTCTGAGTCAGAGTCTGTACACAGAGAAAATACTACAGTCAGATCAGTCTAACAACATAGTAAGTTCTGATTAGTTGACAAGGTTCTAACGAGTATATAGGTCTATAAGATAAACAATCATTCCATTGGACAAGATGGATCACGTTCATAATCAGCATATCTAAAGACATGTACGCAGGACATGTGGTCT
>JAPMUY010001971.1:180000-197896 GCA_026901105.3 Galaxias olidus | reverse complement strand
GCACCTATAAACACTGGTGTTCATTCTCTCTCTCTCTCTCTCTCTCTCTCTCTCTCTCTCTCTTTTCTCTCCCTTTCTCTCTCTCTCACATGCACACAAACAGACACTTCACATACTTATCATTTTATTGGGCCTATCGTTTCAAATGCCCTCAGCCACTGAGAAGGCTAGCTAGCACATCCCTCCACCTTCCTGTGTGTCCATGATATTGCCGGCGATATTTGACCCATTGATTTAGGGATTAGCGGGCTGTGTTTGTGCAAGGTTGGCCGGCCGCAAATCGCTTTCTTGTTGGCATCAGCGGATTTACGAGCCAGCCCTGGAAACCAATCAATGGACGGAGATAAGGGAGGAAGTCGGCGGAGCAGATGCACACAGGGAGAGCTCTGTCACTGTCCTACACCAGCTAAACATAGAGCATGACAAATAGACAGCGCATAATTTTTCATCACCCTTCAGTCCTACTGCTTAGACCAGCTAGGAACCTAAGTCTACTTCTCAGTAAACACTTTGGATAACCACCATGTTCAGAAGGGGGTCATATTTGTCCATAACGCTCGCACTCAGGTGCTGCCCGAAAGGACCCCTTCCTTCTTCCTATGGCGACCAGAGCACCTCAGGCCTTACAGCTAACCAATGTTTATCTTAAATAGCAGTACTGGCTCCAGTAATGAGGTCCCTTTCTAGATAGTGTTGACTCATCTGCAGGTATAATGGCCTGCCGTCAACAACAGAAATCTATATTAACGATGCTGGATTGATTTCACATCCTGACGGTAAAAGTCATAATTGCAGTCATAATATACTGGAAAATGCATTGGGCGTGGTCATGCTGGAGATTGCATTGTGTAACAAGGAGGAGATATATTGGATATTTATAAAATGTAGATATGGTTTTTTTCACTGCTTTTTGCAGATGATGTGGTCCTGATGGCATCATCGGTCTGCGACCTGCAGCACTCATTGGATCGGTTCGCAGCCGAGTGTGAAGCGGCTGGGAGGAGGATCAGCACCTCCAAATCTGAGGCCATGGTTCTCAGCAGGAAACCGATGGATTGTCTACTCCAAGTAGGGAATGAGTCTTTACCCCAAGTGAAGGAGTTCAAGTATCTCGGGGTCTTGTTCTCGAGTGAGGGGAAGAGAGATGGGCCGGAGAATTGGAGCAGCAGGTGCGGTGTTGCAGTCGCTTTATTGCACCGTTGTGACGAAGAGAGAGCTGAGCCAGAAGGCAAAGCTCTCAATCTCGGTCTATCTTCGTTCCTACTCTCACCTATGGTCATGAAGGGTGGGTCATGACCGAAAGAACGAGATTGCGGATACAAGCGGTGGAAATGAGTTTCCTCAGGAGGGTGGCTGGCATCTCCCTTAGGGATAGGGAGAAGTTCAGCCATTCGTGAAGGGACTCGGAGTAGAGCCGCTGCTTCTTTGCGTAGAAAGGAGCCAGTTGGAGGGTGGTTCGGCATCTAGTAAGGATGCCACCTGGCCGCCTCCCTAGGGAGGTGTTCCAGGCAAGTCCAGCTGGGCGGAGGCCGCGGCAGACCTAGGACCAGGTGGAGGGATTATATCTCCACACTGGCCTGGGAACGCCTTGGAATCCCCCAGTCAGAGCTGGTTAATGTGGCCCGGGAAAGGGAACTTTCCCTGCTGGAACTGTTTCCTCCGCGACCCGACCCCGGACAAAGCGGATGAAGATGATGATGATGATGATGATGAGATATGGTTTTGCATTGCTCGCTTTACTTGCTCAAAGAAACAACAGTGTTGGGCCTGCATTAGCCCTGCTTTACCCACGGCACAGTGAGGCAAGCGGAGCAAGTGCTGATGCAAGCAATCTCTCACGTTATACCGTACTATGGTTGTGGAAATGCAAACAGGTGATGCAACTATTACCCATTCTGCAGTTGAGTGGGAATGCCTGGATAGCGCGCGTGTTGATGCTTGTCAAGGTATGAGTGCAGTATATTAATTGATACAGTCCTTAGTGAGTGTGTTATTCAACACACATGATGTATGCAGAAACACAGACACACACACACGCACACACAAACACATAAACACACACACATACACATAAACACACACACATACACACACACACACACACACACACACACACACACACACACACGTACACACACGCCGACACACATACATTTACATTCTTGACAGGCCAGTGATGGACCAACGATCATGAAGGTCCTTCAAGTGTCTTTAATGTTATGGCGCATATCACTCTTGTTGATCTGCCCAGTGTGACAGCCTCAATAATAGATTTTCCCTGGAGCAACCACCAGCCCCAAAGAGGGGAGGGGGTACAGGAAGACCCGCGCCACATACAGGGCCCTGAGTGACCCAAGGATAGCCCTGTTGAGTGTTGGAAACAAAACACACACACACACACACACACACACACACACACACACACACACACACACACACACACACACACACACACACACACACACAGGCACATGCATTTAGCATGACACACACAGGAAATATATTCATCCCACAGAGCACATTAACCCTCTTCCTCCCCAAGGACCTCGGTCGTTACATTCCTGTTCTACATCTCCATTCCCCACCGCAGGTGGATCTGTCTTTGCCACTTTGGGCCTCGGATGGCTCCTGGCGGTCCTATCCGTGTCTCCCGTTGCCCTCCGATGTGTGTTAAGCATCCATGTCTTGAATAAGGCTTTTGGGATTTACACAGTGAGTGGGCGGGCCTGGAGTGAATGCCATGACAGGACACAGTGCTGATTATCCAAGGGGGCCCCAGTGAGTCACTGACATTTCACACAGTCAATCAGATAATGTAGTAAGAAATGGAGGGAGAATTTAGTAGGATCCATATGTGAATTGTCTCCCTTTTCACGATTATATTTTCTATAACCAACAGTAAACCCAGCAGGTAAAAATACGAATACTAAAGAAGATAATTACATACACAAACATGTGAGGACATTAACGGACAAGAGTCCATGGGGTATACTATGGGCTGTACGCTAATTGCATTTTCTGGATCTATTATTGGATTTACACAAATCCACATGACGCAAAAGTCATTTTGAGATGCTAATAAACCGAAGAAATAAGATAACACACACACACACACACACACACACACACACACACACACACACACACACACACACACACACACACACACTCACACACACACACACACACTTAATACATATACTGTATGTGTTACAGATGTATAGTTAGAGAGAGGGAGAGAAAATGAGAGAAAGACTTGGTAATTAGTGAAACCCCTTACACAGCTGGGTAATAGGCTAATTCATCTTAGTGATGTAGAAACAGCAGAGGAAGCCTGAGATAAGAGCGCTAATAGAGATCCAGGACTTCTTGACTAATCTACATTTGCCAGTTGGTAATGTGTTGCTGTAATGACCTCAGTTTCAAATGTGGGTCATTTGTCTAGTGATTTGAGGCTAACACTATTTGATATATTTATACAACAATTATAATTTCCATTAATGATGTGTTTTCAAATCTCAAAGAGGCAGTATTTATTTCCACTTTACAAAGTCTTAATACGAATTAACCACCTTTGCAGTTGGACCGCATTTACATCTCAACAACATTATCATCCTTCACTGCCTCTGGGGCGATGTAAAACGCTTAGCTATGGGGTATCATTCTAATGAAGAGCGGCGTAACTCTTGGTGGCTGGGGTGGGGGATCGATGTGTCTGTGTTTCCGTTTGTGTTTAGAAGAAGGGGGGAGGGGGGGGGGATAAAATGGGGAATGAAGATGGAAGAGGGAGAATCAAGCCAACATTATGCTGAAAAAAGAACAGAAAGAGAGGGAGTAGAGAGAAATGAGCTCAGCCAACAGACAGGAGAGAGGCGGACAGAAAGAGATACATGAAACAAAAGTCAAAGAGCAAGAAAGGCAAAGAAGAGAGAGAGAGACTGGCTGCATGGTTTCCGACTATACGAGAGCCCAGAGCCCCCTTACCGTCCTCATTAGACAGCAGTCACAGATGGTGTGTGCAACTTCCCAGCCTGTGGTATCGTCACAGAGAGGGGCTTTAAAAGCCTCCACTCGTCCCCTGCAGCTACGCTGTCCCTCCCTGTCCCACCCCCAGCCTGGAGAGGAGGGCTGCGAACGCGCGGCTGAGTGTGTGCGTGTGTGTGTGTGTGTGTGTGTGTGTGTGTGTGTGTGTGTGTGTGTGTGTGTGTGTGTGTGTGTGTGTGTGTGTGTGTGTACATGATGTCCCTGAGAGATTAATCAATAACTACAACTAAATATTTAATTGCAGATTTTTACCATAAAGGTGATCTTATACAGTAAGGGATCCCTTCTTTTTTTTCAAGGGCATGTGTCTAACTGGTGTTGCTTGCTCATTCAGGCTAAACTCAAAATTAGATTAGATTTTAATAAAAGATTTAATACCATATCGTGAAAAAAATATTCAGAAAATAAACAGGCATGCAGACAACACACACGTTTTACAACACTCTGCTATGAGCCTGTAATTGCATGTTATATAGTATGTGCCAATGCTTTTCCATATGTCCGCCTGTATTCCTCTTCACATCCCTACGACTCTCCACATTGGGAAGCAGAACAAGCCGGAGGCCAAACCTGATTCTACACAGATAAAGAGAAGAGCCTTCGTGACACCCCTCAGAATCCGGACAGGCCAAATGAGGCTAACATCACTGCCAATAGAGTCCCACCAGCTGCTCTGCTGCTCGGAATGGCTGCACGATGCCATAACATGATTAGACATAAGTTCCAAATTTCTGTCACTTTCTGCTCCATAAAGTTGATGTATCTCCTACGGAGAGCGATTGTGTGTAGGGTGAGTGGGGGGATGGAAGTATCCATAGCAGATGTTCTGAACATTCTCTTCTTATGGGATCGAGCCGCCAACTCTTTTTCAAGCTTCAGAATATGCGGAGCAAGCTGGGACAATATCCACAAAAAGGGGTTACACATATTTTTTGTGATGTTGTTAAATTCTCTGGCAGAGGGCACTGACGGGTGTCATAGTTTCCAAATGTTTCCTTCTTTCTTTTTCTTTCTTCTTCTTTCTTTTTCTTTATTTCTTTCGTTCTTTCTTTCTTTCTTCACCCAACATTTCTCCATCTTCTCTTTTTTTCTGTCCTGCTGCTTATTCGTGCTTGTTATGATCTTATCTTTTCTTTGTCTTACTCTCTCTCTCGCGTCACGTCAGTCCCTTTCTCTCTTTCTGTCTTTCTCTCTTTCTCTCTCTTTTTCTCCATTTCAGAGGGGAGTCAGTCAGCCATAGGAGTGCATTATCAGCACTGTGTCTCTTCTGGGCAGACAGCTGTGATGAGGCCTAATGCACTATTGATCCCTGTCACCACAGACTACCTGCTGAAGCACACACACACACTCATGTCCACACACCCTCGCTGACACACACACGCACCCCGCTGACAGGGGCAGTGGAAGAATGGCTCCTTGCTGTCACGTGCACCCTCAAAAGTAACAAACAGCAGCAACATGTCACCATCAAACAATAACAGTTGGACATGGTACTTTATTGAACCTCACTGACAGAGCACCTATGGGGAGTACACACACACACACACACACACACACACACACACACCCACATGCACGCACGCATGCACGCACGCACGCACGCATGTAAACACACACACACACACACACACACACACACACACACACACACACACACACACACACACACACACACACACACACACACACACACACACACACACACACACACGAGAGAAACATATAATAGAAAAAAGGCAAACCGAGCAAGCCTATTAGGCCACATAGTGTATTGATGGTGTGGCCTGGTTCTTGCTGCTATTTTAACACAGAGTTAATATCCCATAATAAACGTTGTGTAGATTTAGACTGATACCTTGTATTGGTTCTTACTGGGAGTCCTTTACTGTAAGTATTTTATATGACTAAAACCTCTGTAGTTTGTATGAATTTATATCTATCCTCATTCAACAAGAGCAGCAGCTGTAGGTGGAATCAGAATACCCATCGACCTCTCCATTTGCTTCCCCATGCGTGCTGCCTTGTCTAATGTCTCCACCTATACCACACGCACTAAAGCGATGCAAAACCTCTGAGATGAAAAGGGCAGATATGACTTGAGGATTACCTTCATCTGATTCATACTAACGACCGTCCCAGTGATAGGAAGAACCCGGTAGGAGTTTTATAATCCAGCCCCAGTCTGTTAAATGCTTTCACCAACTCTGTGTGCTTACAAAGCCAGTGGGGGCAAATCCATAATGATATATGTGAATCTTCTATTCAGTCTAGGTTTTTCAGATGAGAGGCAAGGCTAGTGTGGGATTCTTTTGTGTGTGTGTGTGTGTGTGTGTGTGTGTGTGTGGGGTGGAGTGGGGGTTTAGAGACTGTAGGTATCGGTCGTGAGAAAAAGACACGCACGCTGCCCCCTGAAACATAACGCTTACTCATCTTCTGCCTTAACACAGTGTCAACGTTGTCGGATACAGGGGAAGAATGAATGCTGGTGGCAGATCTATGGGGCATGGGGATCAATGCATAAGCCCAGAGCAACCTACACACAGACTGACTTCCTGTGCGCAACTGAGCCGTGCTTGAATTCAATGTATTTGTCTGGTATGTGTTCAGATAAACATTTGTGTGTGTGCGTGTGTGTTTTGTAAGTCGTCTTGTTTGTTGCATGGACTATGCCTTAAACAAATGAATGCCTCCTATCTTAAGTCGGTGTCCTCTTGCAAATTGGGTGCATGTCATTAGCTCTCTGGCATCCCACTTCTCTTCCTCATTTCTTTGGTTGTGCAACTGCTAAGGATTAATTAGTAAACACAACATGCTACATGAAAAGTCCTTGTAAGGCCAGACACCAGTTCTATTTGACTGTCAAAGGCTAAACCAGCACAATAGGAAAATGTACAATGCCGTGTAACAAATATAAAATGTGTTTAACAAATCCGTAATCTAGTGTTGCGTAATGAGAGGCCTGGCAAGGTGTCCATGGGACTCATGGACAGAAACATCCTGCAATTTTTCCTGCACTCCTAATCAGGGCTGGAATGTATAGAAAACGGCATTACTTAAATACAATCTATTAAATAATAAATTGAACATTGAACTACACATTCGAGGTAAAGAAATGACTCCCTAACTTTCTCGTTTGATTTTTATCCATAATTACTAAGCTAGTGGAGGAACTCGTAGGCCCTTAAATCCAGTGAGAGGGGAAACGGGGTAGCCATACGGTGTGTAACTATAATCCTGCTGCCTTTCCCCACGTATACCACTGAAATGATAAACAGCTCATATCCACTTCCATGAACTCCCTGTGTAGGCTCTGAAACATCACAGAGTGCTCTCACGACACGCGGTGCTACTCTGAACGTTTCCACCAGCGTCACAGTGTTAGACCGAGAGTTTGTTGTCTTGCACCCAGTGAGGTCAAGCACCTATAGTAATGCACACGTAGATTTGTGGAAGTGTGTGTGTGTATGTGTGTGTGTGTGTGTGTGTGTGTGTGTGTGTGTGTGTGTAAATATGGCTCACAGGGCCAGGCACCAGCCCTTCTCTATGTTCCCTGAAGTCTCCAGGCCCAGCCGTGCCGAGGCTCAGAGGCGGGTTGTGTGAAAGTAGACGTTTGTTTGTCCTTCTCCTCCCTCTGAGTGTCTGTGCTCCACGGAGAACCTTGACTTCCTGGAGCGCCGTGAGGCGAGTGAGGCACTGAGCACGAGTCACAGATGTTCAGCTATCCGGCGTTTATTCCCGTTCCTGCTGTGGGAAACAGACGCAGCTGAAGGGTTCACACTTTACTCTCCGATAGATACCTCAGAATTCTAGGAAGGATGTGGCGCACGCCACTCACCTGTCGCACTTTCAATCACACCAGACGCGCACCCGATCACGCACGTCTAAACAAACACCCCTTCAACTCCCTCCTCCTCCTCTCGTCCCCCTTTCCCTTTCCTATCCACCTGTTGCTACACAACACCCGCTCCACCGAAAGAGACGCTGTGTTTTGGTTGAGCTCAAGCTGCAGAGAGTTCAAAGAGGGCTGGGGTCAGATCAATCAGACAGGGTCTCAAAACACTGTGGGAGTAGGGGAAGTGTCCTGTCAACATCAGGCAGTCGAGAAGGACTGCAGGCCACATGACCGGCCTCGTCACTCGGCCAGCGCAGATGGTGCCTCTTCCTCCCCCCAGCTCCGTGCCGCGATGTTTTCCCCTTGTCTCTGGCCCTGTCCCAACAGCGCCAGTGGGGCTAGCGCTCAGCTTTAAGGTCAGACCTTTTTGTTGTCAAGAGAGGATAGAAAGATGCTCGATAACATACTGTATGGGTAGTGGTTGCTCAAACTGTAGTTATTGGAAGGAAATAATAATGATAATACATGTAATGCAATTTGTCTAACTTTTACGATTAGTTACTTTTTGGGCTTTTCCCCCTTCAAAAAGAAACATAGTTTTTTATAGATGTGTGTATGTGTGCGCGTGTGTGTGTGTGTGTGTGTGTGGGGGGGGGGTGTTTGTGTGTGAGAGAACGTGTGGACACAGCAGGTACAGAGTGCACTGACCAGTAGGTCACACCACCCAGGCCTCGATGACCAACCCAGGGGACTGACACTGATCGATGCTAAGGTGACCCTAACATCTTTCACCCAAACTCTCCCCTCTTAAATGTTCAAAAAGCTCCCGTTCACTTCCCCTCATCATTGTCTTTGTATCGTTCTCTCCCACTTGTTGTCCTCGTTGATCACATCTTTTTGTAATCATATCCCACCTTCTTCTCCCTACCCCCCAACGCCTTCTCCTCTAGTTTACTCTAGGCTAGAGAACTGATAACACCCTGTCCTCCATTCCCTTCATCCGCAGCCATTGTAAACAAAGAAGATAACAGCAAAAAACGTTTGACTGACGGGAAGTGAGATCCAACACACGGACATAACAGACAAAAAACTTGTGGTTTGCACAATGCCTGACACCCCCGATAATCACACACGCACACGTACACACGCGCGCACACACACACACACACACACACACACACACACACACACACACACACACACACACACACACACACACACACACACACACACACACACACACACACACACACACACACACACAACTGATGGACCAAGCCCTCTCCCTTGACCTGCTCCAACACTAATTTCCAATAACAGTTCAGAACCGCGCAGCGATGGTAATTGTTTTTGGAACACACGGTCTAATGTGAACCCAGTGAACCTCCAAAAACAATGGGCTCTGGCCCTGCATCCAGACAGCTTCCCTCTGGCTTCCTCTTGACTGCTTACACACATCCATACGTGATGCAACAGGCCCACAGGTTTTCCCTACGTCCTGTTTCCCTATCAGCCCTTACACATTTATTTTGATTTAACTGCTGGAGCCTCACTGCATAGGAAGGGCAGGTCCGGGGGATATATGTGTGTTTTTCTGTCGCTCTGATGGGGTATTATGTATAGACTTCCTGTATGAAACACTGCTGAGTGACGAACGTTTGGTGTTTGGAAAGTGAAAATGCCCGAAGAAACCAAAGCACACATCCAGACTTACTTATGCTGACAAAAACACACACCGCTGCATGGCAACTTTAAACAACTACTACACAGCTGAGTTACTTGTCGGCCATTGTGTAAGAAGAGAGCGCCTGCAAATGACTCATGGCTCATGACTCATTTCGCGGTGCTCTCTTTGATGGATGTAACTTGGTATACTGGCCTCATTGACTTTCCCATATTACTTTAGCACAGCAGACAGCCAGACACAGTCGAAAATGCTGTGATACAGGAAACAGCTACTGGAAATAATTAGAAAACTTTTTTTTTTTTTTACTTTTCCCCTTGAATGGGTCTGACACGATGGTGCATTTCAGGCCAAAGCATGAATGGACTTCCTTTAAAGATTTCCAACACTCAATTAACTGTTAGTCCTTTTGTGTATGCAGCGATTACACCACTTCACTCCACTTGGTCTATGCTGTGAATGTTGCTTTACACTACAGGCTGTTTCCTGTTCTCAGGTTGTCCATGATGGAGCAGCCAGTGGCATGCTGACCTAACGGCACGCTCCATTTTGTCCTACTACCCCATCCTAGGAAAATCTGCTAAGGAAGCGAAAGTAGCAAGCAAACACTTCCTTGCGCATTATTAAACGTTTTCTGCTTTTGCAACAACAACAAAGGCTTTCTGTACAAAGTTCTTTCTGCCATCATGTCCACAGCTGCCTGAGAGAGAGCGATAGAGAGACCATGTTCCAATAGCCATCAACGTTAAAATGATCAGAATGATTAGAATGCTGGCCAGAAAACATACAACCAGGAAACTGGTTGTTCTCCTTTCCAGTCCCCCTCTTCAGAGAAACCCAGGCATTGTTTGTAGGGTGAAATGTGGTCTTAATAGAATAGAGATCAGGCGACATGACAACAGTAATAAAGGTATACAGTAAGGTACGCAGAGTGAAAAAGGTATTTTCTTAACCCAGAAGGCTCAAGGTGAAAGCAGGCATGGCAAATTAGGAAACAAGTTCTAGCTGGTGTCTCCGTGAAAGCCAAGATTGTGGCAATCATCTATTCTACAGTTTATGAAAAATTTCATTAACCACTCCTATGCCTGGGGACAGTAGCATTCGTAAAGCAGTCAAAAATGAACACTATTTTGGCAATATCTGTAAATCTTCACCAACAAGAGAGCCTCACAGAGAATATCACTAGGAAGCCACATATATATGTATACAGGGAACTCGAGATGTTGTCCATTACATCAATTACCATTTCTCGGCAATGCAATAAGCTCTACGATTTACTTAGGCTCAACAAACTTGAATCATCAAATCGATTTAAAGGCTTACTAAAGAGCGACCTTCCCTATTCAGAGAGGACGGCACATGCCTTTTAGTCCACACCTAATGTTTCCTCCACACTTTTATTGTTCTATCCTGAGCCAATATGCTTGCTTGATATTGGTTTGGTCAATATTCCATTGTTAGCTAACAAAGACCCTTAGATTCCCCATGGAACCTCAGTGCTCTGTGAGTGATAAGGTCATTGATTTACATTGGCCTGCTGCATAAAGGATGTCACCAGTGTATTTTATGTCTCTTTCCAAGACCAATAGCATTATCACAGACTATTTATTTCACTTCTGGGTAAATGTTGAGAGTCTAACCGTTCAATATTCAAACCCAGTCAGTATGAGTTATTAGTACTACCGTTTGATCTTTCCGAGGCACGAGGCAATTAGGTTTCCCATATTTGTGTTGAGATTTGCCAGAAGGATGAAGAAATTGGCTATGTGACCTGTGAAAGATGCTAATGCACACTCTCATTACCATGTGTGCAGTGTATGGAAATGTACTTTAGGCTTAGAACACAGTAGGTGTCCACATGGTCATTTGAGGAAATACATGCAGAAATATCAGCACATACACTTTCCATGCCTTGCATGCATACATTTGAAGGCAAATCGTTCTATTATGCAAAACCCCACACAAACCGGCCTAATTGCTTACATGCACAAACACTCATGTGCCAACACATGCATACATACACAATATGCAAACTTCAACACACACACACTCACGCATAAACATGCGCACACACACACACACACACACACACACACACACACACACACACACACACACACACACACACACACACACACACACACACACACACACACACACACACTCATCAGCAATTATATGCCCCATCCATCTTACAGATGAAACAAAAATAAAATTAAAAATAACGATCCTTTCCTGAAGTGTTCAAGGCCAGTGGTGGTCCCCTAACAGTAAGACCAGGCTAACAGCAGAGGGACTGCGTGAAGGCACCCAGTTTTGCTTCACCACATCAGTACTGGTTTGAGCCTGCAACAGACCAATGACTGGCCACAGTGGGAGTGTACTCCAGATCGACGGGGAAAGTCTCTGTATATGTATATTACACTATTGGCAGGACCAAGTGTACTGTGTCAACACAGACATTGAAATGTTTAATTTACTGTAATAGAAGAGACTACAGGCTGAGGAAGATAAGAAACATACCATACTGGAAAAAACACAAGTAAATATTGATACATAAGCGTGCTCCTAACCTGATCCATAGCTAAGGATTCAGGCTTGTTCTTTCCATAGTCTAGCAGCTTATCCATGACCAGTAACATGGACATCACTAAGTCCAAGGCTTAATTATATGTAATTCTCTCATTGCATGTGATAAATACATTCAATACAAGTGCAACAGCAATCCAATAAATTCCTGTGTTGCCCATTCACCCACAGTGTAAACACACACACACACACACACACACACACACACACACACACACACACACACACACACACACACACACACACACACACACACACACACACACACACACACACACACACACACATTTGTTCTATTTGCCGCTCGTTTGCACTGATCAGATCACTGGCATTCTGATGTCTCCTCAGTGTTGCTATGGTAGCGGGTCCAAAATACAATAGCGATTAGAACAGCGGTCACACATATCCACACACACACACACACGCACACACACACACACACACACACACACACACACACACACACACACACACACACACACACACACACACACACTTGCTACCAAGCAGCCGCTGGACACAACTTGAGCAATGCACTGGATTACATAGAGGGAGTAGGGAGGGAAAGGGAAAGAGAAAGAGAAAGAGAAAAAGAGGAAGAGGAGGGGGAGCACTACAAAGAGTGTGTGTCCCTGGCTGACCTGCTATTTACGGTGAACCAGAGGAGCCATATTTAGCAGCGTGGAGCCCACTGGAACCCCTCCAGAGACACAGCATCGTCCCACTCACACCGACCCCCCATCCCTGCCCAGCCCCTATCCCCACCATTTGCAGAGCTCTGGCAGCCACTCTCAGTTGTGACTTCTCTCCTTTTTGCGTGGCGTGCTCACTCTGGCACTGAGGTCTTTGCCTAGTAACACACATGCTCTCTGCTCCACACAAGGGTTTCCAGAGACACTACGGCCTCCTCCAGCCGGCTAGGGGGAGCAGCTGGGACGGGGCCCTGATCAATGCATCTTAAGGCCTTCCATTAGACACTCATTTATATGGTAAACCAAGCTTGATATAACTTAAGACTCAGTGAGGTAATTAGTGAAATCGTTAAATCCGCGTTTAATATGTGTGCCAGTGTTTGTGTGTGTGTGTGTGTGTGTGTGTGTGTGTGTGTGTGTGCGTATGTGCGTGTGTGTGTGTGTATGAGTGCGTATGTGTGTGTGTTGTGTGTGTGTTTTCAGGTTAAAGTCCTTGATTTATCCGATGTGAGGTTTAAGAGGGAAAACCGAGGATCAGGAGTGGCACTTCCTTGTCTTCCGTGAGTGATAATAAAAGTAGAAGCTGGAACAGATTGCTGACAGGTTATTAAGTTTTCCTACTTAGAAGGAAAGGAGGGGGGAAGAGTGAGTATGTGTGTATGTATGCGTGTGTGAGTGCCAGTGTGTGTGTGGACGTGTATGGGCATACGTGTGTATACATGTCTGACGAGTAGACTCTGACTAGTGAGCCATGTGAAACTGTAAACATGATCCAAAGATCACTCCAAGGTGGCTTGATAATAGTAAGGGGACGGCGTTAGTAAGGAGCTTGGTGAAAGACAGGGAAATGGGTTCATGCGTGCATGCACACTCACATGCATACATTACACACACACACACACACACACACACACACACACACACACACACACACACACACACACACACACACACACACACACACACACACACACACACACACACAGCAGAAAAGGCCTTGCAACCTGCTAAGATATGCTCATTAATATTCATGTTTCTTCAAGCTGGGGCCATACAGAGGGCACTTTGCCCTAAAAATCTGAGTGGTTTGTCCTCTGTATGTGTGTGTGAGTGTGTGTACGTAAAGAGAAATAGATTGCTCTGGCTGAAAGGTCGGCCTCTCAGTGTGTGACAGCTCTCCTGGGTCCACTACTCGACATTCATGTGACTTGTTTTTCACACCATGGTCCTACTGTGTCTATCTGAGAGTGGGTTTCACACCATTTATGTTGGGCCATCGGAGAGCCCTGGGACCCTGGTGGGATCGAGCAGGTGCTTTTTATCCTGAGGAATTGACACATTTACACACACCATGCACCCACCATAGAAACCCCCCCCCCCCCCCACACACACACACACCTGCTTAAAATACTCCAATCCCACAATAATAAAAAAATTAAGAATTATTATTAACTAGTTGGAGAAGGTTTATAATTTGATGTACATAAGTAACCTACCATGCCTTTTTATTATACTTTTGTAGTGTTAAATTATGTGTTTTTATTAGTGTCTATCACATGTACTTCATATTTATTATCTGTATGCTTAAGGGCAAAGGAAATACATTTGTGTTTCGGTCAGCGGTCTGTATCTATAAGATCAACTGACTATCAAGAGCGTGTATGTGTTTGTGTGTGTGTTTGTATTTTAGAGCATGCCAATCCACCTTCAATCATAATGGGCAGCAGGACGTTGGCTTGATGGGGACTCCCCTCCAGAGCAATAGCCCGCTAATAGTAGCGCGGAGCTGTTTCAATTTCCTCTTAATGGCGTCTCATACGGTGGTAAAGGATGAAAGATGATGCTCAAAGTAAAGGGAAAGGTGGAACGTATTGAATGGACTAGATTTTGAGAACAAACTCATGATAGGGGTATGAGAGATCTGACTCTGAAAGTTCCGCCATTAGAAGTGAAACTGCTTTTATCAAGGGTTGACCGTAAAGATTTTTTCTGCTGTAAGGTCAAACATTTCCGGGAATAGAGTGAGTCGTCACAAAGCTTCAAATGACCTTAAAATCATCTTGGAAAATCTATCAGGCAACCACAATTTCACTAATCTTCATATGGGTTGTGCAATTTAGAGAATATTGTGCATGCATTTTTTTATACAGCCCTAGGACGGCCATAATCTGCCGGGAATACTGGGTTCTGCCTCTGCACATCACCACAGGCTCCTTGTCTTTTAAATACTGTCAGCTATAAAACCCAAACATTTGATTATACTGTGCCGAAAATCAAAGGTCCAACTTAAGGGCCATCTGGAAGTCCAAATAGTCAATTGTGGAGATATCGGTTCCATTCCAACTCTGAGCAAACCTTCACGGCAGGAAATCCATTTCTTTGATGACAGCATAAATAGACCCTGTCCATAAATGACAGCTGGACCTGTTATTGCATTCTACCACACGGCCCTCTGTGTGAATGTTAGAGTGAGTATGTGTATGTGTATGTGTATATGTGTGTGTGTGTGTGTGTGTGTGTGTGTGTGTGTGTGTGTGTGTGTTTTTTGCTTGAGTGTTAGACAGGAATAACCTCACAGGTCAAAGTACTCGTCTCTTTGGAACTCTTTGGAATGTGTAAATAGCGGTGACTTGTATCTTGGTCTCTGACCTACAATGTGTCACTTACCACACAGGTTATTTTGACTCCGAGAGGGGGAGTAGAGGGCTGGTACCAATCTTTATTTGGTCACTCGAGTGTTTTCTTTTTTTTTTCTGGGGTTTTACTGACAGGGTCCCACGAGGGAGACCAACGTGACCTGGTTTGTGTAAACATGCGTTCCCAGCCGGCATCCCCAAATGTTGCTCACGTCCCTGTAATTACCGTCTTCACGTCACAGACACTGTCATTAGAGCATCATAATTACCAATAACAAAACACTCCTATCTCATCATAGTCCCATCGAACCAGCTAAAAATGTCTGAGTCAGTTCTCACACGCCAGATTCACTTGAGAGATAATCTTCATTCTCAGCTGCAGCTCTTCATTACATAGAGGCACGTGCCCCATAGCAATGTCACCTGCTGAGCGATGGAATGTGTTTTTAAATTTGCATAGAGACCTTTTGTTGTGACATTTGAGTGTGCTGCATTCAGCTGGCACCATTCTGACCATAAGAGAACAATATTTGTATCCAAGTCACAAGCGTAACTGAGCCATGGAGTTGAATTACGTTTTCTGGCAGAGCTTCTGGCTAGTCTGGCTGGTCACTTGCTGTAAGAAGAACCTTGTTTAATGCCAATCTGAACGATCACGTTGCACTGTAGCCGCTAACGCACTAGCAAGCTCAGCCTCGTCATCACTGAAATGGCTTAGTCACGGTGGCTTGTGGTGCTCTTTGCCCTGCACATGTTCACAAACAGTCATGAGGCCCTTTACGGGATCTACGGATCAATAGAGTTTTTGTTTGAGATTCAGAGATAAGGAGAAAACGTTAGCATCAGCACATATGCCGACAAGTACTTTGGAAGGATCGATCACCAGGATGGAAAGGCATGGGCATCAAATTACTTCCATTAGCACGAACAAAACAAACCAGAGGAAGGCTTTAAGTGGGATTCAACAGTTTATCTGGGAGGTCTTTTTAAATGTAAATTGAATCTTTTCTGTTCTGATTATAGTTCTTCTTTCCTTGCTAGGCCAGAGGCTGCTGCTGTAAACTACACCATCACTTCGCTGTAAAAGAGTAACAATTACTGCCAATCAATTAGCTGACCTCCCCTCGTCTCTTCAGACAAACAGCTTTGGGATGTCACCGACTCTGGTTATCATGAAAACT
The DNA here is from genome assembly GCA_026901105.3 of Galaxias olidus. Taxonomy (NCBI): domain Eukaryota; kingdom Metazoa; phylum Chordata; class Actinopteri; order Galaxiiformes; family Galaxiidae; genus Galaxias; species Galaxias olidus. The sequence continues at coordinate 181,238 of JAPMUY010001971.1, read as the reverse complement.
AGAGCAATAATGCACACTTGACCCCTCTAGTAGAGGTGGACCCTCCTGTACGTGATCTTCATGGTTTTGACGGTTTTGATGGTTTTCAATGTCAGGCTGCGTCTTGTCACAATGCACCTGCCTTTTGATTGAGGAGTTGATGGGACCGTCAGTGCTGTGGCCTGACATATATCAATAGCCCAACAGGTAATCAGCATTCCTCTCTGGACTTGTAAAGCACGCTGACACATGCTCTCCCCACTGCTGCCCCATTGATGACAGGATGACAGCTGTGTATTATTTTCTAATACATACCCTTCTACTGATTTACACTGTTCCAATGAATTACCTTCAAAATGTGTACAGATCTAAAACTAGTAGTAGAAAAACTGTGCTTGAATTAATTTTAGGAAGTGACACTTTTGTTTGTCTTTTTCGTGTGTGTGAAATGGTGGCATATGCTAGTGAAAGCAGTAGCTTTGTAGTGCAATCTGCCATGAAAACAAAGCATTTGTCTGTCTGCCTGTTTGATTTAGGGTCTGGACGACTGGGCAGTGACCTTTGGGATGGTCAGCCATTTGATAAAAATAGAATACCCACAGGCACAGGCACACACACGCAAACACACCAACACACACGCAAGCACACCAACACACACGCAAACACACAAACTCACATGGCAAAAGTATAGTTCCATTAGGAGCCCTATGAGCACAGAGAGGACAGGCAAAGTTGAAGAGGCCTCGCTGAACTAAGAGCCATGGCACAGTTATTTCACATCCTTTGAGCCAGCAGACGACTCCCACCCGCCTCACACACACACACACACACACACACACACACACACACACACACACACACACACACACACACACACACACACACACACACACACACACACACACACACACACACACACACACACACACACACACACACACACACACACACACACACACACACACTAATCCAGTTAACAAGTTACTATACGTGGCACCAAAGCCCAGGTCAGCGGGTTCAATGTGTTACTGAACTCTCCCACTGCTTGAATAGAACAATGTCAGACTGTGGATGAGCTTTGAAGAGATTAGAAAGTAATTGGTAAGTAGGTTCATTCCAGGTGTAGTAGTAGGAGGAGAGACTGTGCTTCCTGGTTTTGCTGCACTGTCAGGATGTTGATCTCAGCTACACTACATAATAGGGGCAAAGAATAGACGCACTGTGAATCACAGGAGCGATTTGTGTTCACAAATAGATGT
>JAPMUY010001971.1:145000-175000 GCA_026901105.3 Galaxias olidus | reverse complement strand
AGGTCATTTATGAACCCAACTGAACTCTGATAACCAGCAATTCACCCCCCCCCCCCCCCCACACACACACACACACACACAGACACAAACACAAACACACACACACACACACACACACACACACAGAGAGAGAGAGAGACACATACGAACAAAACCCTCCCCCTTCGTCAGTGTTGATTGCTTGTGGATGCTACTGATTAATTGCTTATTTACTTGAGCAGGGTTTGATTGGCATGTATGCAAAGTTGACTTGACAGGCTGCCAAGCTGTTGTCTTCTCAATAGCCCTCCAAGCCTGGGGTGCTATAAGACTCCACCTAGCTTACTGTTTCAGGCCTGTAAACCACACACACACACACACACACACACACACACACACACACACAAACATACACACGCACACTGTACCATCACATTAATAATTTAGCCCAACTCAAGACTCAGACTTGATGAGCATCATACATCATGAACCAGAATATTATGGGATTTCATCTATGCGGTGTATGAAGAGGATTCCCATTCTTCAGAGTTTTTTATAACGGAAGCGATTATCCCAGTCCTTATCTTTCGTTTATGAGAGGATGTCATAAAAATATATCAGAGACACCCGTGCCCTGGATGTCAATAAAAAGGAAATATTTTTTCTTTGATCTTTGCCATTTCACAACCAAGGTGGTTGTATTGATTATCTTAAAGGTATCAGACCTGTATCAACTCTATAACAGAAGAAGCAGGCACATAAACCCAATGACCCACCCAGCTTCCTCAGCTGTAATGACTTGTGACGGGAGTGTCATGACAAATGTTACTCTGCTTCTAAACCCCCTGTAGCATCCAGCGAGACCACCAAGACAGTGGTGCTGCCTAATTGTGAGTGAATCAATGTGTGTGTGTGTGCGTGTGTTTGTGTTTGCGTGTCTGTGTGTGAGCCTTTCCTACCCTGGGGACTACTTTAGGAGAGATTTCACAACTTGGAGCTGCATGGATGTCACTGCCTTGCACGCATGCACACTCACACACTCTCACACACACACACACACACACACACACACACACACACTCACACACACACACACACACACACACACACACACACACACACACACACACACACACAGCACATTCTGTAGGTGTCCCTCTGTTCATTCTAAGCAACACTTCACTCGCCACTCAGGCTACGCACACACACTCACCCATACACACACACACACACACACACACACACACACACACACACACACACACACACACACACACACACACACACACACACACACACACACACACACACACACACAGCCATCAGCACAGGTGTCCTGCTGGAAGTCGTTTCCCGGAGAGTTCCCAGACAGACAACCATGAAGACAGCATCGACACAGAGAGCTTCAGCACAGCTCCATCAGCGGGTTTCAAACTGACACAGTGGCTGTAGACACACACACATATACATACATACACACACACACACACACACACACACACACACACACATACACACACACACACACACACACACTTTCTTTCTTTCTTTCTTTCTTTCTTTCTTTCTTTCTTTCTTTCTTTCTTTCTTTCTTCATTTTCTTTCTTTCTTTCTTTCTTTCTTTCTTTCTCTATGCGTGTCTTGGTCACGAAAGCTCTGAACCTGGAGTGTGTTCCCCTAGTAATGCATGTATTTTCCCTCAACCTGCATCACATTTGGATTCAATCCCTCAATGGAGAGCAGGCAAAGCCAGCATGGCTCCGAGCAACTCACTTAAGTCTGTCTATCAGAGCATGGCCTATGGCTACAGCCAGCAGGCATTGTCTAGCATGCTAGGGATGAAACAGGAGACAGCACTGCTGATATCAGGGGGCTGCTGATGAAGCGTGATGATAAGGTGTGGCAGTCCCCAGCTAAAATAATCGTTATTTTGCTAAAGCCCATACATTTCTGTGGCCGATAGGGCGTAATAGTAAAATAGCAAGGTTGACGGGATGGCAGATGGTATTTTGTTCTGCCTATCAGTGGATGCTCAATAAAGATAAAGTTAGCAATCTATTCTCTATCAGGAGACTCTAGACCCAAGGCCATCACGTGACAAGGTCATATTGTTGACTTCTGGTGCATCATTAAGTTCATAGCTGTACAAAGGGCAAAGGCTCTGTTAAGCTATGTTGTCCTTGTGGCACACACTGACTCTTGACTAACGTTTGTTTGGCTCAAGCCTTATCTTAGGAATTCCATTATTTTAGTTACAGTTGAGCTAGGACGCATCCACCGCACATTAACCTTCCACCCAGTGGGACTAAGACAACAGAATATGTTTCTTAGGTTGTGAGTAAAAATTCCATCATTCATGTTCACAATATCACCTTACTTTATGTACAATGATCTCCTCAGACGTCAGCGATGACAAGATACTACCAACCTTAAAGAAGTTTCAGGTTTCAAGATAATTAGGTGAGGCTGGAAACCTGTCTGCATCTCTCCTCTCCTCCTCCATTTCCCCACTGCAGGCGACGGCTGCTTAGCCCTGATAAACGCCTGGTATTTGGAGCTGCGAGCAAGCAACGGATGTCAGGTACAGCATGAAGGAAGGATGGAGGGGGGAGGAGGCGGGGGGGGGGGGGGGTTTAGTGATGGCTAGACGGGTGTGCTCTTTTGATCTAGATGGCGGCAGAGACGTAGGGAGTGAAAGGCGTGCCACAACACAGAGGATTAAAGAGTGGAGATTTTGGCTGCAGTCACAGGAGAGAGAGGGAGGGGAGGGAGGAAGGGAGGGAGACGAGAGGTCTCTCTGTGACCTAGATTCCCAGACACTCAGACATAATAGAGTGGGGCCCACATGACCAGGGCCTCTCCGTCAAAACAATAACACTGGGGGAGCCTGAAGAGGGGCCTTGAACAGGGGTGCAGGACTTCCCTCTCGGATCCTCTTTGGTCCCCTCTCCACTCAGGCGTGATTCCTCTGCACAGCCACAGCCAATGAACTTTCTACTAGACAGTAAAAGTTGTACAAGCCATCTTATTGATTTAAAAGATCTTGTGCCGGGCTTAGAGACGGTTCTCATAATCTTATTTTACTTCAGAGGATTTATGAGCATTGCTGACATTGATTAGAATATGAGTACACCTCAGCACAGACTGACGAGGACTCAGTGTGCACATGTATAGTGAGTTCAGAAAGTTTATACAGTTAGGCCCAAAAATATTTGGACAGTGACACAATCTTCATGATTTGGGCTCTGCATGCCACCACATTGGATTTGAAATGAAACAACTACAACGGAATTGAAGTGCAGACTTTAAGGTTTAATTCAAGGGGTTGAACAAAAATATATGATGAAACATGTAGGAATTGTAGCTATTTTTGTACAAACGCTCCTCATTTCAGGGGCTCAAAAGTAATTGGACAAATAAATATAACCCCAAGTAAAATGTTACTTTTCAATATTTTGTTGAGAATCCTTTGCAGGCAATGACTGCCTGAAGTCTGGAACCCATGGACATCACCAAACGCTGGGTTTCCTCCTTTGTGATGCTTTGCCAGGCCTTTACGGCAGCGGTCTTCAGTTGTTGCTTGTTTGTGGGTCTTTCTGCCTTAAGTTTTGTCTTGAGCAAGTGAAATGCATGCTCGATTTGGTTGAGATCTGGTGATTGACTCGGCCATTGCAGAATATTCCACTTCTTTGCTTTAAAAAACTCCTGGGTTGCTTTTGCAGTATGTTTTGGGTCATTGTCCATCTGTACTGTGAAGCGCCGTCCAATCAACTTTGCTGCATTTGGCTGAATCTGAGCAGAAAGTATATCCCTATACACTTCAGAATTCATACGGCTGCTTCTGTCTTTTGTCACATCATCAATAAACACAAGTGACCCAGTGCCATTGGAAGCCATGCATGCCCATGCCATCACACTGCCTCCACCATGTTTTACAGAAGATGTGGTGTGCTTTGGATCATGAGCTGTTCCAATTCTCCTCCAAACTTTCTTCTTCCCATCATTCTGGTACAGGTTGATCTTAGTCTCATCTGTCCAATGAATGCTGTTCCAGAACTGGGTTGGCTTCTTCAGGTGTTTTTTGGCAAAGTCAATTCTGGCCTTTCTATTTTTGAGGCTGATTAATGGTTTGCACCTTGTGGTGAATCCTTTGTATTTACTCTCATGAAGTCTTCTCTTTATGGTAGACTTAGATACTGATACACCTACTTCCTGGAGAGTGTTCTTCACTTGAGTGGATGTTGTGAAGGGGTTTTACTTCACCATGGAAAGGATTCTGCGATCATCCACCACTGTTGTCTTCCGTGGACGTCCAGGCCTTTTTGAGTTCCCAAGCTCACCAGTGCACTCTTTTTTCTCAGAATGTACCAAACTGTTGATTTGGCCACTCCTAACATTTCTGCTATCTCTCTGATGGATTTCTTCTTTTTTTCAGCCTCAGGATGGTCTGTTTCACCTCCATTGAGAGCTCCTTTGACCGCATGTTGTGTGTTCACAGCAACAGCTTCCAAATGCAAACGCCACACCTGGAATCAACTCCAGACCTTTTAACTGCTTAATTGATGACAGGTTAATGAGGGAAGAGCCCATGCAGCGTTGTTATTTTTTTTTTGCAGCCTTCTGAGTCAATTGTCCAATTATTTTTGGTCCCTTGAAAAAGAGGCGGCTACGTATTAAAGAGCTGTAATTCCTAAACCCTTGCTCCAATTTGATGTGAATACTCTCAAATTACAGCTGAGAGTCTGCACTTTAAGCCCATATTGATTATATTATTGTATCCTGAATATGTTTTCGTAAACAGCTAAAATAACAAAACTTGTGTCACTGTCCAAATATTTTTGGGCCTAACTGTATATGCATATACATATACGTATATATACGTTTATATATATATGTGTATATATATAAACTATTATCTATACACAATACCCCATATGACAAAGCAAAAACAGGTTAAAAGGAAAAATATAATTAAATATCACGTGAGTATTCCGAGCCTATGCTGTGCCACTCAAAGTTGTGCACAGGTGTATCTTGTTGCCATTGATCATCTTTGTCCACCTGTAGTAAATTCAATTGATTGGATGTAATTTGGAAAGACACACACCTGTCTACATTAGGTCCCACAATTGACAGGGCACAGAGCAAAAATCAATGCTGCGTCTTAAATCGCATACTGCAACATTTTTCTATTAGTAGGTACTGTAGCTGCCCTTACAAAGTATTTACTATTGCTTAAAGTAGACAAAAGTATGCATACAATTGGGACATACTACTTCGTCATAACATCCGTTGCAGTCCGTAACGCCAAATTTTGTTGGTGCTCCATCGGTGCGGAGAGTCGATGTGACGTATCCTCCGCTTTGCTGAGCATTGTGGGTCAGAAAAAACAGAAAAGTTTGCTGGCTAGCATACTGTCAAATGCGACCGGATGTAGTAAGACATCCTGGTACTTTTGGCTCACTACATTTGACATTCTATGTATTGGCACTTGCTACATTTTTCTGGCTTATATATAGTAGGCTAGTATGGGTGTTTTGACGCAGCCCAAGCCATGAAGTTGAAGGAATTGTTAGTAGAGGTACAAATCTGGAGAAGGGTACCAAAATAGTAATATAATCCATTATAATATTAACAATTTTAGAATAAGGCTGTAGGTCTGCAAAATGTGGAAAAAGTGAAAGGGTTTGAATTCTTTCTGAATGCACTGCACTCTAGATACCTACCTATGTGAGCGTTTTTGGTTACATTTGGAAACTCCCTATGAGTGATCAATATCGATTAAGTTTTAGGGTAAGATTTTCTAACCTCGTTTCCCTTTCATATTGCTATCAATCATCCACTCCAGCAACTAAAACACCAACTCCTCCTTCCAATTCAAACAGAATGTACGTAACAGAGATGATGGAATGTCTCCCTGATAGAGGATTACAGCACTTGACCCAACACCCCGTCTAGCTGTGTCCCAAGGCTGCTGGATGTTGACCAAACTGGGGATTATCTGTCTGTCCGTGTCCTTGCTGTGGAGTCAGACAGTGCATTGCAATGTGAGGTCAGACACTGAGAGGCTGAGTCCGGAGCAAAGTGGAGCGTGGTGTGGCTGGTCTGTCACAAAAGAACAGCAACACGCACTCTGGTCACGACTACTGGCGATTCACACCACAAAGGGTCAGCCAGTGCTTCCGTCCATTTCTTCATGAAAGTGTGTCTCCTCCTCAATCAGTCTGTACAGAAAGCTAACCATTAAAACTAACCATTTCCAGAACCCTCAGCCCTTGTACTTTTTCCATAACATGCACACTCTCTCACCAAGTCTTAGCAGTGATCAACACCTAGCTCAACGCCAGGATGCTAACATACTACAGTGGGCTGGGAGGGGTTCGAGACAGAGATTCAGTGGGTTGAAAACCTGTGGCTGATTGCACTGTAGGTTGGCAACTGATCGTTGCCAACTATGTCACTTTAGGCTGGATTCCTCTGGGGTGGATCACAGGAATGTTTAGTGAAAGGTTGAGGTTGGTGGGTCCAAAATATTTGAGTCTTGAGAATCAGTGTTAGAGCAGGAGAAGTGAAATTGTGGGTTTGAGGTTCAGAGCAGAGAAAAAATAATGAGAGAGAGAGAGAGAGAGAAATGTAAAAGATGAAGAGGAAAAGGGAGGAAGGAATGGAGAACCGTCTATTCCAACCAACAAAGTCAGTGTGTGATTTGCAATCTTCAATCATTCCAAACACGCGCTTCATATCCACAATAGGCATTTCCCAGCTAAAGAGTGACAACTTGCAGATGAATACAACCCTGTTAGTTTTGTTGTCCAACTATTTTAGTCTTCTAGCCTACAGAGAATAAAAGTGTATCTGGTGACTCCACAGGGAGCGTTATGGAGATAATGACTGCTTTATTGTCTTAGTAATACAATCCTTTCATCCAAAATAGAAACACTAATGATCAATCAATCAATCATGAGGAAATGCTGATTTTACACCCTACAGCTGGTCTGTCCACCAGATGGTTAACGTCAAGTGTAGAACATTTAGGTATTAATCGATAATGGCTGCTGGACTGATAGACAATTGTAAAAACTCAGCTTCATCCTTAAAGAGCAGCATAATCCTGTCTCTGACCCATTGAGAGAGAAAGAGATCAAAATAAAGACCAAACTAGAGAGACCTCTCCACACAGTCACTGAGAAGCGGTTTCACTCGGACTGTAAATAGGAAAGGAGGTTAAAAATCAAACGCTGAAGTTTGTGCTGATCTTCTGAGGACAGCATGGGAAGCCTTGTCAGGCTATGTTATCATAAGCACATACAATTACCCAACTACTTAGGCTATGCTATCTCTTGTTTAAGGCAATTATAGGTGTGTTCTTAAATAGCTCTACACACTACAATCAGCCAGAATAGCAATTCAATTCGAACGCTGGCAAGAGAGGATCTAATAACACCACTGTTAAAAATAGCACATTGTTGCCCAATGAGAAGTAATCCTCCGGAAAATTATAGGGGAACTACCTTTAATTGTTATTCACTGTTTTCAGTTTGTAAGATGTTGCTCTCCAGGGTAATATGGAGAGAACAAGTATGGGGAGAAGGAAAAACAGAAGGAGACAAAGAACAGCTAAAACAATAAAAGTGTTATAGTATTAAGAATAAAGACAAAGAATAAAAAAAAAGAGAAACTTAAGCAGATTGTAGTGACTAAAAGGCCAAAAAAAAATCTAATGAAAAAGAAAGAAAGAAAGAAAGAAGGAAAGAAAGAAGGTGATAAAGGGAAGCATGTGTTTGTGTGAGTTGTGACACACACACGGCACATTGGGTAGGCACAGCCCTGACAAGGAGGAGCGGAATGTGAAAACCTTTCTTTTTTTTCCATTGGAGGCAGACAGACAGTCAAGTGGCTTGGGGGCAACGGGGTCAAGCAGACATTCTAATTACTTGGGAGAGAAGACAATCGGGTGCTTGGTTGGATGCACTGTGATGTCTGTGGTTGGAGGAGAAAAAGAGGGGGAAGGGGGAGGTACCATACCCTTCAATTACTGACAAACATGGACATCATGCTAGAAACAGGGTGAAAAACATATTTATCCACGCAGACACATACTTCAAAAACAAAAACAAGCACATACAAACATATACTAGGGAACAGACACAGCAAATAAACAGTCAGATGATCAGTCATTATATTTAGTTTATGTGAAATATGACATTTTTCAAATAATGTGTAAAGGAAGCTTTTGGCTATTCAGCTATTCAAACTGTAAAGCATATTTGAACTGGTTCCAGACAATGTGATCTTATGAGAATCAAAACAGCTCCATGTGATACCATCCAGCTCCTACAAAAATATCTCTCTGTCCAAGCTATTTTTATCCATGAAATAAAAAGCTCTATCTGATGAAAGAGTGTGAATATAACCACACATTGTGTCTGTGAGAAAGATCAAAACAAATGTTGAACCATCACAGAACAGGCAGACCTACAAAGACCTGATTTAAAGACAGTGATCGAGGAATTTTTGGAAGAATTCGAGGTAGTTACGCCAAGTTCCATGAAATGGTTTTCAGTTGCATTTCTCATTACAGGGTGCAGGTTTATTATTGGATAAATATAGACGTTAGTTTGTTCTTTGAATAATGGATGATTAAGGCATGGATTATTTTCCTAGGTAAATACAGGGGCTACGTTCTGTGGCTGTGGTGACACATGACACCCACACAAATCCATGGAGATGAATACACAAACAAACACACACAAACACACACACACACACACACACACACACACACACACACACACACACACACACCTAACCACACTTTCTCTCCCCACGTGGTGACTCACGGTGGCACAATCACAAAGACACACATGTGCACTCACACAGAGACGCACATATAAACACAAGACAACACGCCCAAACCCAATGAAGTCATTGTGTATATCCACGGTCACATGGCAAATGTTTATGACAGACCTGTCCTTGGCCCCATTACCCTTTCCAAAGCCCTCCCCGTCTTGGTTCCCCTAACGCCCCCATACCACCCAGATCAAAGGCTCCGGCCACCCCCCCTTTCTCCTGCCTCCTCCCATCTCCCTCACCATACCCTCATTTTCCTGTCCCAACCACTAAAACAGCCGGACAGTTAGTCAAGCCAAACCAAGAAAAGATGTGTGTTCATCTGAAAATGAGCCCCGGGCCTGATGTTTGTCAGAACCAGTGAGTGAGCACCAGGGTCATGTTTCTGTGCCATGCTGCCCTGGCTCAGAATAGAAACCCGGGGCACACGGGGCACACCAGGACCGCCACTAATGATGGGACTCTAACCAGCGTATATACTTCTACCCTCCTAGCCTTTGTGTGTTCATTCCCATTCTCTCAGAATCCAACAAACTATGGTCATAATAAATGTGTGCTTACTTGTTTTGCATCTTTTTATATCAAAAAAAAAAAAAAAACCTCTCCATGAGTTTTAGGAAAATTATTAATACATAAATATTCAAGACTCACAATTTTCTCTTGAGACGCTTGAACCTCTTGACCTGTAAATCCAGTAGCTTTTTATGCACTAAAGTAACCCTGGTGTATACAATCCATTGGAGTCGACTCTCTCTGCGTGTATGTTTACCCAGCACACCTTGCATGTTTATTCTTAGTGAGCTGGCTAAATGCGGCTACAGCCAAAATTCGGAGAAAACAGAGCAAGTCTGTGATGAGGACCTTCAAATCAACTGTGTGCATTTCAATTAGAGCCTGAAGAACCATAACAGACACTGAACGATGCGTTCTTAAACTCACAGATGTAAATGTTGTTGTCTGAATCTCTGGAGTGTGTTGACTCTCAAAAAGAGTCCCTCCACATCCCTGGCACACTGGCTGGCTTCTCAGCAGCGTGCTCCATGTAGAACATGCTTTCTAAAACCTGAACGGAGGCAAGATAAAGAGATAGAGAGACCATAGGAAGGAAGACTGTTATGAAGAGACAGAACCGAAACACATTGGCTGAAAGAGAGACACGCACCCATGAAGAAAGAAGATTTGGAAAAAAAAGACAGTATTGAATAAGCCCAAGGGTCCCAAGAGAACAAGAGAAGAAGAGAAAGAACTAAGCCTAATGTTAGAGCAAATGTGGGAGTTGAAAACACTAGCCTGTCAACTGTCCCCGGGTAATGTATGCGACGCGCATTAACTTTCAAAAGCCCTATAATGTCTTCATGCTAAGGCCCGGCTATTACTGTTCCTCATCACGTAAAAGTGGAGCAAACGGCACAATCAGGCCATTATGTAAATTGTATGTAAAAACCTCCAGTGAAGGACAGTGTTGTCGCGGGCCCCACACGACTCCGTCTCACCTGCAAGGTGACAAATGGACGCCTATGGGGGTTCTTATGGAGGGCCCCGCCCGGCCCCCGTTGGCGCCGACCCCTCCTTTTTTGGGGATGACAACCCCCAAGGTCGACCGTTTGTAATGGGCCAGTTGACACACACAAACACACGAACACATGAACAGAAATGCATGCACATTCAAACACAACTACACACACACAAACGCACGCACATGCAAACTATCACGCACATACTGAAATGACCACATCCTGATTACCTGATCGTGTGCACATAAACTCATGGTCAGTGTACCATTAGCTGAAAAGCATGCATGAACACAAAAGACCTTCTACTACACCCAAATGCACGCACACACACACACACACACACGCACACACACACACACACACACTTACATACTTATATGCAAATGCGCACACACACCAAGCCCAAAGAGGATTTCAATATCATGCACCCAGTAATGATCCCCTCTAAGCCTGGACAGAGGGGGTCCCTGTGATATGATGGCTTAGACATATAAAACCCGGCTTTATCTGCCAATATGTTTCAGGTTCATGACTCAGGAGATTTAGAGCCGGCGGGGTCAGGGGAAGGGCACTCCTTGCAGGACCTTAACAAGGCACCTTATTTGGGACATATTATTTATTATCAAATGATGCTGAAGGTTCATTCAGGGGATAAGGGGACTGAGATGCTCAACTAACCTATTTTTGAATACTCTGTGAATGGTAGGGCGGGGACGTAATAAGCTGCAAGCTCGCTTTACAAGCTTTGATGGAAACAGCACAATACATAGTGTGAATACATAGCAGCACACACATGCACACAAACACACGTTTTGCACAATCCCCTTTTTCTTGCACATCAGCTTACATCTCCTGGGAGCCTGTTAAAAGAAGCATTAAACAAAGATGGGGGGAAAAGCTGTAAAATTGGATCAAACATGTTTCCTCTTTTCTGCTAAGTGCTTGTCACGTGACAGAGAGACGTAGAGGCTCATTTCACTGTTTTATGAAAGAGCCTCTCATCCCATAGCAGGCTCCAGCAGACACACAGCAGGGGGTCCTGACTCAAGGAGAGAGAGAGAGAGAGAGAGAGAGTAAAGAGATCAATAGAGAGAGGAAATTGAAAACTGAGAAAGAGGGGGTGTGAGCAGAACAGAGATGTGGCAGCGAGCGCTCTCACTTTGCTTTTATAAAGACCTTGTATATTTAGCAGGCATTTATTCGCCCTCTACTCTTCAAATTGTAAATCTGGTCATTCCTTTCCACAAATAGCTGTAACAACCCGCAGGCACCCATTATGGTAATACACTAACACAGACGCACACACTCACACACACACACACACACACACACACACACACACACACACACACACACACACTTGGACCAGCAGTGCCAGGCTGGCGGCCTGGCACAGTGACTGGATGGCTTACTCTTGTGGCTCAGCTTTCATCCCTGAGAGATGCTTGCTACCTTATTTGGGATGAGATGAGCTGCCTAAACAGATCACAGCCATGCATGTTCTGAGCAGTGCCAAACATAAGTCATCAATTATGAAGCACAAGTACCCATGCGGCGGAACTCATGCTGTATGTAGAATGAATTGACTTAGATCCCAGGGATTGTACGGATATGCAAAGCCGTCAATTACGGACGGGTAAGGCGACGCATAAATCACATAGAACCATTAGGTCTGGTGCTTTTACACCGTGATCAAGGGTCAGTTGTTCCACAAAGAATCTAAACCTTAATTAAGAATGAACCTATTGTTCAATTGATCGTTAACAAGCGATCAGCCGATTTGACCCCTTGATCACAGGTCACGATTGTTTCAGTGGCGGACGGAAAGAATGGAGCGTTACTTGATTAAGTCCGGCACGACCATTACTCTGTCTAATTGACTAATTTGGCTGGCCGTTTAATCCTGTGGGGGAGCGTATAGAGGGGGCGGGGTTGGTAAAAAGAGAAATGCTGACAAGGGGAAACAATGGGCAGATATAGACAGAGAGAGACAGAGAGAGAGAGAGACAGAGAGAGAGAGGGACTGAGCACTTGCGTGCCCTGTGTCACAAACGGTTAGCTAATCCCAGAGCAGGACTAGCTACTGAATTGAGAGCAGATTGGCCACAGACTTGAAATAGCAGTGTTAAAGACTACAGCAGCAGTACACCACAGTACCACTGATTTGTCGTTGTACCCTTTCCCTCCCCAGTGCAGGAAGAGGGATGTCGGTCAATTCCAAGCCTGCCAGTTTACGTCCATGGAGCCTTGAGAGAAAGTGAGGGAGTAGCCAAGGGAGCAAGAAAGGCAGCACTGACTTTTTTCCTCTCTCTCTCTCTCTCTCTCTCTCTCTCTCTCTCTCTCTCTCTCTCTCTCTCTCTCTCTCTCTCTCTCTCTCTCTCTATCTCACTCTCTCTGGCTGCTTCCATTAGCAGGTTCTCCCTCCAGGTCACAATGTGCTGTGTGGTCTTTACTACATGTTGACACTTCCCTGCTCCGCCCTGCTTTACCATACTTGGCCTGCCTGGCATTATTGTCTCCTCCCCTCCAAACACACACCCACCCACACACACAGACACGTATGAGCCACACATTCAGGCGAGTACACATGCACACACACACACACACACACACACACACACACACACACACACACACACACACACACACACACACACACACACACACACACACACACACACACACACACACACACACAGAGTTGAGAGGGAGTTGTATGTTCAATGTCTACTATTTATCTTGGTGGTGGTAATATTTAGTTTAGCACAGTATTTAACCACACATGTAAATGTCAAACACGTTGGAATGTGATGCAGTGGGTTCTGGAATATCTCACTCTCTTTTTCTCAACACATACACACACATACACACACACACACACACACACACACACACACACACACACACACACACACACACACACACACACACACACACACATATGCCCAAACATACACACTTAACAAATGCACATCAAGAGGATGCAAAGTAGGATATAACACTTCTGTAAAAAGAAATTGGAATCTCCCAGGCATACAGTAGTGTGCTGTTGAGTGTGCGTGTGCGTGTGTGCGTGTACGTGCATGCGTGTACGTGTGTGTGTGTCACCGTTCACAGTGAAAGATAAGCAAGAACTATGGCATAAGCATGTAGAGCATGGACATGTAGCGCTTGACCAGGACATTGACAGCAGCGGGGTGAGTGGTATGAAGAGGAAAGGAGCATCCAGTTTACGGAATGTCGAATATCAGTAGCATTCCAATAGCAGTCCACAGAAGAGGAGGAAAAGGAGACATTAGGGAAGAGAAAGACAGATACAGAGGAGAGATACACTTGCAGACAGAGGCCTAAAGTTTTACAAATGCCATACTGTGCTACCGTACCCTTTCCTCAAACCTCTCTGCCAACGGTGGATGAGAACAAAATTCAAGCAGTCTACAAACCCTTCAGCTTGTATCTATTCCAAGTGTTCAATGATTGGCCTGGTGTGGTGGGGTTCCAAGCACACAGTCCCTGTCCCCGGTCTAAAGGAAATGGACGCTGACGATCTGTCTCACTCTGGGTAGACGTGCAGTTGGGCTGGATGGCTGTGGGATTTCGGGAAGAACACAGAGGTATTTTTGCAGAGACCGTGGTTCCAGCAGCCTACCACCTACCTTTGTGTAAACCTGTAGAGAACAATGAGATAAACACGTTGTTCCTGCTGTCTGAGATTGAACAAACTTGCGTGGGAAATTTGGTTCGCTAACTCTAATCTCAATCACTATACACACACACACACACACACATACCCTCATTGGCACACACACACACACACACACACACACACACACACACACACACACACACACACACACACACACACACACACACACACACACACATCATGACATGCCCCAACCAGTTACCTTATTAAGGGAACACACATTGGCCTTGTTTCTCACTCCTGGAGTGCGAAACCACAGAGCAGGTATCCGTGATTAGCAGGTGCCAGGTTAGGCCCCACAGCTAGAGTCGGCAGAACAACGCAATAGATTTGGCTGGAGATGAGAAGAAGTGTCCCACCGTTTTATATACAACACAGGGGAGGGAACTTCTGAGTGTACTTCTGGAATGTGTTGGTTTGTGGGAGTGAAAAGGCATGTGTCATTTTGTATGTCTGTGTCTGTATGGGCATAACTCTGCTGGGGGGTATGTCAGATTTACTGAAGTGGACATGCATGGGGGCTTTGTATCTTCATAAGTGACACGTTTCCCCTTGCTCAGCACATTCTTATGAGGGAGCGTGCTGCCTGGGGCAGGAATGGTTTGGCTAAATATGGGTTCACCATACGCATGGGCCGAATACTGTATTTATGTCACAACAGTGTTTCAATAGGTTTCTCATGTCCAGGACCAAGCACAAGCAGGGAAGTCAGACAGCCTGGTGCATGCCACTTTCACTTGAAAGTTGTGTGTGCTGTTAATAAATATATGGTTTCAATTATTGATACACTTATTTTTGTTTTTAAATATGCTAAGCCTATGTTAAAATGCAACACAAAGTGTGCAACACAAAGTGTACTGAAATAATTTCTGCAGCTCTCCAACTGTATTACATTGCCTCAAGCTGCTTCACCTGTCATTTTCATTTTCTCATGTGCTCAAGCAGGCATCAGGTTAAATTAGGCCCACAGTAGTAAAGCAGCAACCGTCCTTATAGTACTATAGAACAGAGCTCATGGAAGCAGTAGTGAATACATGTTGTGTAAGTTGAGCGGCTTGTCCCGGTTGAAGGCGGCTGAGGAGCCTATGAATAATGGAGGCTAATGCAGTGTAGCGACAGAGTACATGCTATAGTTTCAGTGTCTCTGTTGTCTAGAGTGGTTTGTGGTTCAACCTTTGGTCAAATGTAATGGAAATTCGAGAAACTGGATGAAATGCAAAATGAAATAGGTCTGCACTGTGGGTAGTAACTAACTTCACCCATCAAACAATCCCATGCACCTGAAAACCTGAAAACAAGTACCAGATATCTTAGTGTCCCATGTGCATTTTTTGACAAGTCTCCATTGGCCTTATGAAAGATGTACTAGCAGTGTTATCATTTAGCAAAACCCAGTGAACATTCCGCGAATTATACTATTAGTCTTAGCATTCAGAAAGAAGCGCTAAAAGTGTTAGCATTTAGCAAGTATACCATTCGCAATGTTAGATATTGGTATGGGTGTGGTGGCAATTTTAGTTGAACTATTAGCCATCCGCTTCATATTATTTGCTTACGACAGTGTCATTTACTAATGACATCTTCTATGACATCAAGACACTCCTTGGACCAACTCTTATCCACCTTCAGGTCCCTTATATCTGTGTTTGCAGTAGGTCAACATGACAAAGGCAGAAGGGCTGGTCTGTTTGATTAAAACGGATTACTTGATGAGTCACTGTTTGAGGATTACATGGTACCTTAGCTGGACTAGAGTAAAAGAATCGGATACATATTCCAATCCTGATATTTTCCATGCCCTAGACAAAGCAGGTGCGTGTGTGTTTGTGTGGGTGTGTGTATGAGTGTGTGTGTGTGCGTGTGTGTGTGTGTGTGTGTGTGTGTGTGTGTGTGTGTGTGTGTGTGTGTGTGTGTGTGTGTGTGTGTTAGTATTTGTGACTTTGTGATTGAAGATAGGATGCACACCAGCCCTCTTTGTTTATTGCCACACCACATCACTGACTGCTGTACCATATTGACACTCAACAGGGCTGCTTGTACGCACCCGTCAACACCTGATGATTCCTGGGATGAAGTGGTGTGCAAGAACAATCTGCATATTATTGTGAATGAATGTGTGTGTGTGTGTGTGTGTGTGTGTGTGTGTGTGAGTGAATCTCCCTCCCTCTCTGCCTAGGTCATGGTGTCCTAGCACATCATGACCTCCCCCCGTCAATTGTGTGCCTCCAAGGAGCAAAGACAAGAGAGTGGGGTTTCACACCTTGGAAATGAGTGTGGCCGCTCTACCGTACCTGCTGGTCATTTCTCCACGCACGGGCTTCAGGGCCACTGAAGAAGCCTGGCCACATCTGGAGTGCACACCTTAGCTTTGATGATCCGTCCACCGCGGCTCTTCTCTGGTGAAATGATCAAGCAAAGTGTACAGCAATGCTGAGCACATGTCTACCGGTGATCAGCTCACACTGAGTGACTCAGATGTCTCTAGCACATGCTGAGAGGGAGCACCGAGTGAGACAGGACATGTGTTGGTGAGAAGTATACATACACACGCATGCACATTTCATCTCTTCAGTTACTGGCAAATGTTGCTTAAGCGCTCTCCAGATTTTCACACCTCACACAGTGAACTTTGCGTCACCCTGTTGTCAGTGCCAGAGCAACTGTGGAAAGGGGGTGGTGTTGCTATGTCCTGCCGCAGTTGTTCACACTCCGGCTGGGATAGTTGATTTGTGTACAACTGTACAGGGGTAAGAACAGACAGACAGACAGACAGACAGACAGACAGACAGACAGACAGACATATTCACTTGCAGGGGTGTAGCGATACTGTATCAATTTAGAAAAACAAAGTATCGATTTATTTTTTTTTTTTTTATTTTTTTTACTGTTATAGAATGTTAATTCCTTTGCTCAGATTGCACGAAATGATGTTGGATGTTACCGGAAAACATCAATGCAGATCTCACTGTTTTTTTCTCTCAAAATAACTGTTCCTTCTCCTATAACAGTAAAAAGAAAATCGCAACATATCGCCTTACAGTTTCGCAGCATATCGCAATGTATTGAATCGTAACCCCTGTATTGTGATACATATCGTATCGCCAGATTTTTGCCAATACACAGCCCTAGTGAGTACGTAAGTGATAGAAGGCTCTCAGATGCAGGGTGTGATGTTCCAATGATATGAGAAATATTTTCATACATACGTCTCCCCCAGTATTAGAATTGGCAGCTGAGTCAGAGTTCATGTTTGAGGCTCTGCAAATACAATGACAGTCTGTTGGGGTTGCTGGAAATGTAGACCTTTTTTTACAAACATCTCAGCTTGTGCTGAAAACAATTGCTCTCAAAAAAATGTGTGTTCTTTAAGTTTTTATAACAGTTTTAAAGATTGCTGGAGTAAATATTCAAATGCAAGATTATGAGATGAACTGCTTTGGGCCAATGGAAAGCAGGTGAATTCATTATTTAATGACTAATTTCACTGAACATTAATTGAATTGAAGTGAGAAACAAAGGTGCATTCAAACAGAACGCACCATATGAATAATATTTGGTGGGCTAATTATGCTTAAGGGGGCTTAGCAAATGGAACATTAGATTACCATTCAACCAGAGAATGACTTTAATTAGAAAAAATCAATAGGGAGTGGCACATCCAAACTGAGAATGTGACCATAGAGAAAGATACGGCATGAAATCTAATTTAATAAAAAGACGCGTTTCCCCAGTCTGTCTTTGTTGATAATAAAGTTAATTATATTTAAAGATTATGTAAATGCAGTAAATTATGTCTAATTACATGAACACAGCTGTCACTTGACACACACACACAAAAAAAGACAGACACCCACATGTACTCACACAAAGCCATTCACTTATGTCTGATGACAGCCTATGCATTACCTGAGGCAAAGTAAAACATGTCAAACAATGCTCTGGTCATATAACCGTATTAAAAATGTATGAAAGCAAAAGTCAGTAGGCTCATATATGTTCTGGAATATCGGCACATGTGGTAGCTGGTACTGGTTTGTCACTTGCAAATTTACCACGGTGTGTGTGTACGTGTGTGTGTGTGTGTGTGCGTGTGTGTGTATGTGTGTGTGTGTGTGTGTGTGCGTGTGCGTGTGTGTGTGTGTGTGTGTGTGTGTGTGTGTGTGTGTGTATGTGTGTGGGACAAATAGAACGCCACAGCTGGTTAACCAATTCGATTAAAGCAACATGTGACACATGCTCAACAAGGCAGGGTCCAGAAAATAAATGTGACTATTTAGTGTTTAAGTTATTAGCCAAATGTGCAGATAGATTTGGTCAAATACTTTTATAAAAAAAACTTAAATTGCATTTTACTGTATGCTTGATATCTTCGTTAGTATGGCACAGCCCGCGTTAAAGATGCCTTATTTTATTCATAAGTAAATAACTGGGGCACCATTTACATCACTGTTCCATCCTGTATGTACACTATCATTGCTTATTCCCTCACTGCTGCATTTTCCAGTATACAATGATGATAATAATTACAACAAACAACACAGCAGTACCAAACCGGTGCCACAATCAAGACATTATGTGGCCTGACTCCTCATCTCCAGGAGTTTCAACGTAGTGAGAATAGCCTCGGTCTGCTTGGCAGGGGTACAGACGGATTCTTTGGTACAAAAAGCCAAGTGCTACTAAGCTTTGTCCACTTCATTTTCCAGGGGAGGTCACACTTTTCCAGAGGCGTGTACCTGCGCAAGTCACATGTGGCATTGTTCCCAGGAGAAATGAAGTGAGTGTGGAAAAATGGGCAAGTGGTGGGTCACCTTGGAGCATTAACCTTTAATCAACTTGTGTCAACAAGCTACAGTGTGCTGTGTATACGTTCCATAATCTGACAGACTACGTAAAAAAAGAATCCTTGAATGGAGATAAAAACTAGGAGGATAGGCATGAAATGACTTAGACACGTGAAAACGTATAGCAGTTTGTAGTGTGCAGTGCGTATTTCACTGATATGTTGACACGTGACTATAAAACCGTGTCTTGCGACTGCAATTTACAGTGGATTGGCCAACAAGTCTACAATTTAAACTGTCAATATTACTCACAATAAACATCACTGTAGTGTCCACTGGCTGTCATTGGGTTGCTGTGTCAGTGTGAGATGTGCATGTGTTCAAATGGAAATATTCACCGACAACGACGGAATCTAAAACGGAAAGGTACGCGTATATGTACATAAACACAGAGTGGAAACACAAACACTAGCCATGAAGGGCTTCTGGAAAGTTTGTGATAGCTGTAATCATAGCTCCTTAAAGAACTGGAAACAGTGGGTCAAAGGGTACGTGTTTGCATTATGGGTAAAGTTATATTGACAAACATACTCAGGGCCTCTTTTGAGGAACCAATTGCCACCAGAAGTAACAGATGGGGAGGATTCAAATGCCCAGTATCAATATCATTATCATGTATCAGTAAGACCACCTTATGTATTTATTTGTGCGCATGAGCTCCTCAAGACTTTAAATTCTATAACTGCCAGATTGTAAAAAGGCCAGCCCAGTGATACCTTATGAAAAAACGCAGTCAGTTCGCTTTAGGGATACTGCCCAGAACCATGTGTTCCTAATGCATTATTTCACATAATGACAATAAAAGTACATAGCAGGTTCACACTACTGCCAATTCCACCATTCAACCACTTTTTCCAAACCTCTGGTATTCATCCCAGATGTAGAAAGTAAAAAAAATAAATCACATTCTCAGCAAATGTTATACCTTCAGGGGCATTTTCAGGATACTTTACTGCATGATGCTACTGAAAAAATTCCAACAATTCGCTCTGCATTTATGGGTGGGGTGGGGGGGGGGGGGCGACTCTATGCCATCCTTTGATGAAAGGAGCTACCTCGCCAAAAAGCCTCCCTTGTTACCTTGACAACCCTCCTTGCTGGCTCTCAGTGGCAAGTGTTGCAAGATATAATTACCTGTGATTTAAGGACCCGGGGTAATTACCCAGAATCCAATAGCCCCTCCTTACACAGCAGGGGTAGCAGAAAAGAGAGTGGGAGAATCCAGAGGGTGGACTACTATTTGCATATAAGATAACGCATAGTTATAACAGGTCATTGCATTGTGGGAGTGAATGTCAGAGAAACGCTGGGAGCAAGTTTTTGACATTTGCTTTAGGGGCATGCACCTTTCAACCAAAGCCTGTATCAGAAAACAATTCCTTGAATGATTGTACTGTCAGAGTGCATTCAAAATGTATTGCACTTAAATAATCACTGTATTTTATCAGTGAAAAACAAAGGGCGACTTAGCTGCCAAGCATTTGAGGAAAATGTTAGAATTTTATAAATGTTTAAGTGTTTTATGCACGCTGGAAACATAATTCTATGCGTGTTTTTTTTGTGAACTCTTTGGTACTACAAAAATGGTAATTATTTTTTCCAGGCAAGGTATACAGCCTAATTTACATAAAACAAATTCACAATGGTGCGTTCTCAAATCACGGACGGTAGCTACTGATAAATATTTGAAGATATTCTTCAGCATCATTGACCTGATGAAACAAAACAATTTCATGTGTGAGTGTTTACATGTGGAAGGAGGTGTAAATTAACCAAATTTGAAGTCATTGCAAAAGTAATCATTCAATAATAATGAGCTCTAATCTGGTGCAGCCACAGGCTTGACTGGATTATTTTTGATTACGTAGCACAAACTGGCCAATTACAGTGGGGGGACTGGGGTTTATATTTTTCAAACTGCTGAGCGTGTGATGCTTAATGACATGCAATTAGCCGGCTGTCGTTTTGAACATTTTCTCCGCTGACGGTGTCGTTACTTCATTCATTTCCATTATCTCCCTTGGAGTGAGTGCGGATATGCCTGTGTTTGCATGGAGAAGTGTCAAGAGCATAGGCCTTAAAAACCTGATTGAATCGTGAGCGTCACATTATGGTTTACGAAACAGTAGATTGTCATCCAGTTATCTTTAATTCAATCCAATCTAGATATACTTCACTTGTATATTGTGCTAATTCTAGCAGTTTGAAGAGAAAAACTGCAAACAATTTTCATCTCCACATCATCATTGTACAGTAAATGTAGGCGTACATTACAAAGTAAATGTTTTCAACCAAATTCCTCAGTAATTATATAACCATAGGGAATTCAACTGTACAAAAGATGTCCATCTCGGGAATACTAAAGCATATTAATTATCTATAGTATGTATATCAATGACACCCTAAATAGGGAGATAGACGAATAATTAAGGACCAGGATTGCTATTCACGTCCAAGGAACCATTTTGTTCCATTATCCCTATAATGCAGTCAGGTGTGACGTTTCTGAGCTGGGGGGCTCTCTTAGGCATTGTGTTCTTGTCATAGGTGTGTCATAGGGGTCGTCGCAGCTTTGCTCCCTATTGTCCCTCTGTCAGATCTTTTGAGACCAACGGATTAAGGACTGACAAGCTAGGTCCCTGGACAATGTGACCGAACACTACAGTGACATGTGGTCGTCAGCTGCCCGTTTGAATAAATAATGCTTTGACCGCACAAGCCCATGTCAACAGCAATAACGATCCTAAGGATGTAAACAAGTAAATTATAGTATGATGATTAAAGAATAACCAGGTAACGTGTGTGTGTGTGTCTTTGTGTGCAAATGTATTTCTTGGAGCTTGAATGTTTGCTTATGTGTGGATGTATGCTGCTGTGTGTGTGTGCATCTGTGTGTGTGCGTGTGGACGCGCATGTGTGTGTGTGTGTGTGTGTGTGTGTGTGTGTGTGGGCAGACTGCTGACTGTGCAGTCCATACCAGCGCTATGGTCCACAGAGACATACAGTCAGCACAATGCCTGTCACAGACCCTAGCCAATAGGAGGAGCCAGAACCTTAGGTCAGAGGGTATGAGGACTACGGAGCACCAGGAATATTGACAGGGCCCTCCTCTGTTCTGTGGGCAGCCTCTGGCTCAACAGTTTAAGTGAGTCAGCCACTGACCTATGGGTGGAAAGTAACAGAAGTAAATGAGACATCTAAGCATCTAAATTTGTATTTAATCTTCATATCATGTATCTATTCAACCATCTATTTAACCAAACATGCCCAAACATTTTGTCTTTTAAATTGTTCCATATTACTCAAAATAATGTTATCCTTTTTTGGTCATTCAACCAGCCTAGTTCCTCAATAATGACGGTCAGTTAACGCTGATGTATTTATGAACAAATATAATGGAATGTAAAAGCCCTCCTTAAATTCCTTTTAAGTTATAGAAGCAGTTTTACTGTGTCAATCAGTTGTCAAGTGTGAGTTTAAAATCAGTCATTGGAACCAGGTCAGGGCTGGCCCTTTTCTCCTGCAGGTCTCTAAAGTCACTGTGCAGAGAGCTTTAGAACTTAAGACTCAGTATCCGCTTAAAACTAAATGGTTAAATGGATCAACTAAGTCACTTTGGAGGAGTAGAGCCCTTCAACTTTCCTGTATGGCTGGCACGCCACTTTTACTGTAGTGTTTAGGGATAGCTTGCTGACAATAGCCTGGGCCTAAGTGTTATAGATTAACATTATTAACCAATTTACAAGGTAGACGTTAGTCGGCCTTTGGGGCAAGACCATGAAAAAAAAATTGTGTGTGAGAGTGTGCATTCCCACATTTGTGAATGTATACGCGCATGTGTAATGTGTTTCTGTTATGTTTATGTCTTTGAACGATTATCAGTCTTTACCAAGCTACTCTTATGCCACTGCTGATTATATGACATGTTACAAAAGCCATGTTGAGACTCATTTCATTTAGACAATACCTAAACCTCTGAGATGGAAGAGTGTCTTACAAGATACATCGTCACCTATATTCAACATTAATACTGATGTCTATAGCTTTCGATGATTGAACCAAATCAAGAAACAACTCTGCGTTTTATATTTCTATACTCCTTTACTGATAAGCACCTGCACTAAAGTCATATTAAAAAGACTTGTGGGGAAATTAAACATGCAACTAACGAATGGCTAGCCAAATTGGCAATATTATGGAACACTTGGCTCAGACGATAATCTATGTAGAGACTCTAAGAAGAACACATAACGGTAATCTTGACCGGCCAGGTCTATGACCCTGACCAAACTAATGGGAATGGGAGAAAGGCACATTAGTAACAAGGAAATAATAAGAGTTCAGATTGGAATAAATAAAACAATAAAAATACTTGCATATTTTGAATTGAAAAGTATTCCCTCCCTTGACATCCAATACACCCTGTGCATGGACTTTATGTAAAAGTAATATATACAGCACATAATGTACATGCCCAGTTAAAGTAAGCAATGCATATACAAAATCTAAACCCAGTAACAGCATAGGCAACTCAATGATAGTGCCCCAGCATTTGGCTGCAGCACAATCAAGGATGGCTGGGGTTCAATCAGTGGCCTACCGAAACGATGTGGCCAGTGGGATAGCAGAGGGATAAAAATAATGCCTGCCGCCCCGTGCCTCTGGTGTGGTGTTACCCTCCTGGCTGCTTCTGGTTATATGCATACAGAAAGCAGCCCATCAAATTGAGGATATATACTACAGTGAGATCCTATATCAGGACCATTCATCTTGGTGGTATGGTTTCCTAAAGCGATAATTAGAGACCAAAAAAAAAATGTATGAGGGGAAAGAGAGGGAAATATTGTGAAATAGTGATGGGCTCAGCTGTCACTCTCCATCTTCTCTCTCTCTTTGCTTTCTGTATATTGGTCTCACCCCTTGTAGAGCCTGTCTGGGATCCATCGAAATACATAAGGTACTGATGATGATTTCTCATTAGCGTAGGCCACAGCCACACCACTTGCAAGTAAATTAGCCTGTCCAGCTTTTCCAGTCTCTCATGCTGTATCTATATGTGCCACGATGATTTTACACATTTCCTTCTTTTGTATATACAGTATATATCTATCTATATCTATATATATATATATATACATATATATATATATATACTGTATATATATATATATACATACAGTTCGATTTGGGCTCTGCATGCCACCACATTGGATTTGAAATGAAACAACTACAACGGAATTGAAGTGCAGACTTTAAGGTTTAATTCAAGGGGTTGAACAAAAATATATGATTAAACATGTAGGAATTGTAGCTATTCTTATACAAACGCTCCTCATTTCAGGGGCTCAAAAGTAATTGGACAAATAAACATAACCCCAAGTAAAATGTTACTTTTCAATATTTTGTTGAGAATCCTTTGCAGGCAATGACTGCCTGAAGTCTGGAACCCATGGACATCACCAAACGCTGGGTTTCCTCCTTTGTGATGCTTTGCCAGGCCTTTACTGCAGCTGTCTTCAGTTGTTGCTTGTTTGTGGGTCTTTCTGCCTTAAGTTTTGTCTTGAGCAAGTGAAATGCACGCTCGATTGGGTTGAGATCTGGTGATTGACTCGGCCATTGCAGAATATTCCACTTCTTTGCTTTAAAAAACTCCTGGGTTGCTTTTGCAGTATGTTTTGGGTCATTGTCCATCTGTACTGTGAAGCGCCATCCAATCAACTTTGCTGCATTTGGCTGAATCTGAGCAGAAAGTATATCCCTATACACTTCAGAATGCATCCGGCTGCTTCTGTCTTTTGTCACATCATCAATAAACACAAGTGTCCCAGTGCCATTGGAAGCCATGCATGCCCATGCCATCACACTGCCTCCACCATGTTTTACAGAAGATGTGGTGTGCTTTGGATCATGAGCTGTTCCAATTCTCCTCCAAACTTTCTTCTTCCCATCATTCTGGTACAGGTTGATCTTAGTCTCATCTGTCCAAAGAATGCTGTTCCAGAACTGGGTTGGCTTCTCCAGGTGTTTTTTGGCAAAGTCAATTCTGGCCTTTCTATTTTTGAGGCTGATTAATGGTTTGCACCTTGTGGTGAATCCTTTGTATTTACTCTCATGAAGTCTTCTCTTTATGGTAGACTTAGATACTGATACACCTAGAGAGTGTTCTTCACTTGAGTGGATGTTGTGAAGGGGTTTTTCTTCACCATGGAAAGGATTCTGCGATCATCCACCACTGTTGTCTTCCGTGGACGTCCAGGCCTTTTTGAGTTCCCAAGCTCACCAGTGCACTCTTTTTTCTCAGAATGTACCAAACTGTTGATTTGGCCACTCCTAACATTTCTGCTATCTCTCTGATGGATTTCTTCTTTTTTTTCAGCCTCAGGATGGTCTGTTTCACCTCCATTGAGAGCTCCTTTGACCGCATGTTGTGTGTTCACAGCAACAGCTTCCAAATGCAAACGCCACACCTGGAATCAACTCCAGACCTTTTAACTGCTTAATTGATGACAGGTTAATGAGGGAAGAGCCCATGCAGCGTTGTTATTTTTTTTTGCAGCCTTCTGAGTCAATTGTCCAATTACTTTTGGTCCCTTGAAAAAGACGCGGCTACGTATTAAAGAGTTGTAATTCCTAAACCCTTGCTCCAATTTGGATGTGAATACTCTCAAATCACAGCTGAGAGTCTGCACTTTAAGCCCATATTGATTATATAATTGTATCCTGAATATGTTTTCGTAAACAGCTAAAATAACAAAACTTGTGTCACTGTCCAAATATTTTTGGGCCTAACTGTATGACATGCACACACACACAATCACACACACGATTTTACACTTACACACATCACACACGCACTTACGCACGCACGCACCCACGCACACACATACACACACACACATACATACACACACACACACACACACACAGAATATATAAAAAAGTGTTATAATAATTGTTATTTGAAGTAGCTAAATAAAATACTTTTTATTTTCCAAAGTATTGATGAGTTACGTAAAAGAAGTGGGTGGTTACTGTGACCTGGAAGCCTAGGGGAGAGAGTTCGTATAGGTCATCTATGGTCACTATCTGTACGTACACACACACACACACACACACACACACACACACACACACACACACACGAAACACACACAAGCACACATGTTCTATGAGCAGGGGACAATAAACACAGCGAAAAGAACATGCAGGAGCCAAGGTCATGACATCCCCAGGTATAGCCTACACCAAAATAGGCACCAAGGACTTCTGCCAGAGTCAACAGAGATCATTGACCCGACCCCTGTGGGCCTCACGTTTTTCATAATACTCTTCATTCAGATAAGACGTTTTTGTAAGTAATAACACATAAATGGGTTATGGGTTCTGGGAATTGGGAATGCTAAGGTGTAATGAATATGTCTTTCTGATGCAGTAGATCTACTTTATGATTTTAGAAGCTGATATTCGCTATTCTATAATTTGAGTTGGCCTAAGTTATTCATATGCAACAAATGTTTGAAGATATTAAGCGCATTGATGATAGGCGATTAGCTCAATTTTTTTTTACGAGCAGAGACTTAATCAAGGAAAAACGATCCTTTTAATATTCCCGCCACGTGCGCTCCAATCATTTCTTTATGATAATACGCATTTCTCAAATGGTATTTATATAAGCAATTTGATTGGTAAGTAGCTCCCGGTCGATAGTGAACACGTAGTACACATCTCCCAGACAAGAAATCCTTGGGCGTCTAGTACTATAAGGAAGTAGTGCGTTCATACTTAAAGGCATGTTTTAAAATACTTTACTAAAAAAAGTATGCGTGTTTAATCCATGAACAATACATGTAAAATGTGTTTATATCCCATTCTAAACTGAAAATTCTAAGGTAAAATTTTATTTAGATAGGCCTATTGAATAGTGTTGGTGCGGAGTGATATATCCACTCAACCACGCGTCAAAATATTGGCGTATAGAAGTAGGGGAAGACCGCGTCGAAACCCAGACAGCGAACACGCTCAGGACATCATCACAGTGCAGTGGACTTCTCAAACAATACTAGCGTTCATTATATCACAAGCGTTATTTTTCGTAATATGCTATAGAAGAGTGTTCTTTGCAAAGTACTTTAATCAAGATACAGGATTCGACTTTTTACTTTCTTAAAAAGGACGAGCCGGCCGCGACCCTGGTCTTTTGACAGTCGCTGTTGGTCTGTATTCTGCTGGATAACGCAGCAGTAGTATTTGCCGTCACTGCGGTTTAACTAGCATTGATTCTTATTACGTCGAAGTTGCTAACTAGATTAAAGCTAACTGACGAAGTGACGGTTGGACAAACAAGGAATAGGCGGGTTTTCAATGTGAATATGTTGCTATCAAAGTTTGGCTCATTTTCACACATTTACAACCCTTCAAGCATGGACCATCTACCTGTGAAAATACAGCTTCAACCAGGTAACGTTAACATCGTCAGCGTTAACTTTAGGCTTAGCGGCGTTAAACTGCTCAGTCAAGGTAGTGAACGTACTTTAGTCGTTCGTGGTGTTAAAAAAATATTTTCAAATCCTGACTAGCAGTGCTAAATATTGTTACGTTGTGCTTACTTATTAAGCTGACAAGCTAGCAATGCATGTGCCTCAATGTATCAAGCTGACTTGTTTGCGCTGTTGTTGTCTCAGCTGCACATGTGCGGATTCTGAATTGTTACAGTTTGCCTTGGCTTACCACTGTCCTTGGGTCTTGTCTTTTTATTTACAGTTAAATTGGAAAAGGAGCCATTCGACAAGGTTTACCAAGTGGGACCCGTTCTTGGCAGTGGTGGATTTGGAACAGTGTATGCTGGTAGCCGGGTTTCTGATGGCGCACCGGTAAGGATAGAAGGGAATAGGCAATGTTTTGATCGCGCCATTACTCAAATCATATGACTATTATTCTCACACAGCCATATAAATAACATTCTTTTGCGATTTTAGGTGGCAGTAAAACATGTTGCAAAGGAGCGAGTGACGGAGTGGGGCACAATTGTAAGTGTCTGACTATGTTGATTGTTATATTTACACTGTGTGTAACCGTCTGTTTGTGATTAGATAATTTTTTGCATTAGTTCAACCTTCTATTCAATTTCACAGAATGGTGTGATGGTACCGTTGGAGATCCTTCTACTGAAAAAAGTCAGCTCATCATTTCAAGGAGTTATTAAAATGTTGGATTGGTATGAACGACCGGACGGCTGGCTAATAATTATGGAGAGACCAGAGCTGGTTAAGGACCTATTCGATTTCATTACTGAAAAAGGCGCACTAGATGAGGAAACGGCAAGGGGATTTTTCCGCCAAGTCCTGGATGCTGTCCGACATTGCTACAGTTGTGGAGTCGTACACAGAGACATAAAAGATGAAAACCTACTTGTAGACCTACGCACTGGACAGCTCATGCTTATTGACTTTGGTTCGGGGGCGATTCTCAAGGACACCGTCTACACTGACTTCGACGGTAAGCAGCACTGTTGGTTGCCGACTGTTATAATGGAATTGCTCTAAATTGTATTTTTTGGGGAACTTGTTGTGTTTAATGTATTTCACATGTAAGGAACATGTTTTTAAAGCAATATAAAATATAAAATAAAATATTTTGCTTTATTTAGATGGCATGTCCTTGACAGTTTCCGCGTAGTAAACTGGTAAATGATTCCCCCGTTATATTTTCGGGGGCGTTCGTTGCGCGGTGACGCAGTGGTTTGTTTTTAGTGGAAAGGGTTTTCCCTCTGGTGGTGGCAGCTCCAGGTTATCACGAATATCTATATTTATTTATTTCTAAAAACTTTTTTTTATTTGTTTAAATATTTGGGCCATTTCTCAATATAATACAACCACTGTTTACGATCAGAACAGTCTAGTTTGTGGGTTGGGTCAGCTGCCACGTAACATCTGTTTGTTGTGATACCCTACACTGCTGCTCACGTGATAGACACTGCCTTTTTTGTTTGGTATCCAAGTCCCTCCTTCCCTAAGGGAGCCAGGTCAGCCAGATTTCGGAGTTATATGCTAGGGAAAGAAGGAACCCTTTATCAGAAGTAGTCTGTTGTTTTTAAATAGAAATATTGCATTGCATTTATAAATTGTTAAGCTATAGTATGATTCTTACCAATAAACACTTAAAACAAAACTCACAAATTAACTTCTAATTAATGGCAATGTTTTGATGTATGTATGTATTGCAAAGCACAATTCATTACATTGCTCACTCTACCTGTGTTCCTCCAGGCACGAGAGTGTACAGCCCACCTGAGTGGATCCGCTTTCACAGATACCATGGTCGCTCGGCAACTGTGTGGTCGCTAGGTGTGCTGCTGTATGACATGGTGTGTGGAGACATCCCTTTTGAGCAGGATGAAGAGATCCTCAGAGGGAAACTCTACTTCAGGAGGAGAGTGTCCGCTGGTAAGTGTCTTAATTGTCATCAATGACGTAACAGCAGTACTTGAATAGAGTAAATATTGACACAACTAGTTAGTCGCTTGAATATATTGCAATGCACATTCATTGGATAAATGGCTGTTGCTGAGAGGTTATTCAATTACCACTCCCTGACCAGATAGGTCCACTTTATGTATACTACAATGCAGCTGCCTCCATCCCATTCTAAATTACTTACCAGTCTTGTCTTGTTTAGAGATTTTAATAGAGGCACTCACCCATGCACTTTCCCCCCACCTTTCAGATTGCCAGCAGTTGATCAAGTGGTGCCTGGCCCTAAGGCCCTCAGACCGGCCCACCATGGAACAGATCTTTGACCACCCCTGGTTGAGGACGTCAGCTGAGACACCTAAGCCCGACGAGGGTGACATTCGGCTTAGGACCATCAGCACGGAATCATCCTCAAGCACAAGTTCTAGCAAGGAGAGCCTTTGAAAAAGACTGAGATGGAGGGAATGGACTTAATTGGGCTCAGTGGAGGAGATTGGACTTAACAGGCTTTAGCCAGCAAAGAATTGTACGTTTAGTTTTTTTTCCTTTTTTTTAGGGAAATTATAATTTATTATCATTATTTTTTACCTTATTCCCTTATCTTTTTCTGATCGGGGACAGTTTTTTTGCTGATT